>MU843445.1:42641-76710 GCA_030867255.1 Colletotrichum somersetense | reverse complement strand
TGGTCACGATTTCCAGAAATCCGGTTCCCTTTGCGCCATTCATCCTGAGCAGTGCTCTGCTCTTGAAACCCGGAAGGTCCCCCCCCCAGGTGGTCACACTTTCCAGAAATTTGGCTCCCTTTGCGCCACTCATCCTGAGAAGTGCTAAGTGTGGTGTCCACGCGAGAGCCTCAGTTCCAAGAAGCAGCTCACGAAATTCGGGCTAAAAAGCACTCAGCCGGCGCCCAAAATTTCCAAACCCATGGCAAGATTCACTCCTCATGAGAGTCTGCATCCGCTTTCGACCGGCAACACCATCCGAAACCATACAGTCAACTTTGCAACAGAGGCTACAAGGTGTTATACGTTAAATTGCTAGGACACGATGCAATAGGGTACATAAGGGGGTCAGCTGTGAATAATTAGTTAGTAGATATTGGAGTCTATCGTCAGGCGATAACTTGATTTAGTCAGTCGTTACCTTTACAAAATACTACAGACAGTACTACATTTACCGTTCCAGCTATCCAGGGTGGCAGTGACCTACACTATTAAACATGTAACTCAACGAACCTCACCCTTCTTCAATCATTTTTCTAAGTACGGCCAACGAACTTGTGTCTCCGCCCACAAGACTACTTTTTCAGCCTTCACCTTATGTCAGGCTTATCTTTTCTGAGGAACGACAAGGACCTGGGGATGTCGGTATCAATCACATATTATTATGAAAATGGTTGCTCTCGGGGCATCGAGACAAGAGTAAGCTAGCTATTCCACACCAGCCTGCCTTATTTACAACTGTTCAAACACCTGTCATGACACTTTCAAGCACGCAGGAGGAAGTTCGCGTTCTCTCCCACGAGGCCGGAGCCGTTGTAAAGTCCGAGGTATGGAAACCTTCCCCCCCTTTGGCGCGTGACTCCTTTCTTACCACCATCATAGGGCAAGCCAAATGACCTTGTCTCCCGTATCCGCAACACCGAGTTTTTCAAGCCCATCTGGGGCGAGCTAGACCACATGCTTAATGCCGAACTGTAAGTTCCTCTATCGGCCTGTGGCCTGCCTGCACCACTCCCTAAGTATACATTACTTACCCTACTCTAGCTATACCGGTTGCAGTGCCGAGATTGTCGAAAGGTATTGCGGTGCTGGGGGCGATGTGAAAAAGAAGTTGGAGCCTTACATGCAGCACATCAAGGGGGCTAGCACTGCGCAGCTCAACGTCTAGACAGATGATGATGTGCTGGAAATTAGTAGACAGGTGCAAAACCGACTGTAGGGGTGTTGTTCTAACTCAAATCTTTGTTCCGCCGTCTTAATATTGTCCCGAGTGTATGTGACATGTTCGTGATGACTTGACTTGTGTTTTTCATAAGCTCGGTTTGACCACCTGTGCGACAGGCAGATGCCATGTTACGCACATGAGATGGCACGTGGTTTCCGGCCATAGATATTCAAAGGCCAAAGTGGATAGATAGATGAGTAGGAGGCATACTTGAAGAATACCACTACTCTAGACTGGCGTCAGGGGATATAAACAACGACAGCCGTAGTGGGGTTACGTAAACATGCTTACCCTGCTCACCCTACTCACCCCAATCGCGCGACCTTAGGGCGGCGGGTGATCTGGCTGCACCTGGGACACGTAGTGGCATTAATGCATTCGATAATAGATATCTATCGCCAGGATCCTGGCTCCTTTTTTATCTGCCGCGATGCTGCAGAGCCTAGCACCAGCCTATTTTATCCATATTCTATCGGTCAGAAGGATAGATATCCTTAATAGCAGGAATACTGTCAAGACGATAGAAGAAATTATAAATAACCTCTAGAGAATAGGCTTTCTATCGCCTAGTATCTATTTCTCTAGATCGCTTCGTTCTAATAGATAGGTTTCGCTACAGGAATCGACTTATCCACTTCCTCCCTAGAGGTCGCTGCCTATCACCCATCATACGCTCTACCAGTCCCTTTACTTATTAATAGGTAAGGGATCTACTAAGGGTCTCTTAGTTAAGTATATAGGCAGCCAGATTATCCTCTTAGGCCTAAGATAAATACTGTATGTAGATATAGGCAGTATTTTTGCTTTACCTGCCCTTCTTTAGTCGATAATAAAGAGTATAGTATAGGATACCCTATCGATAAGCAATCTTACTGATAAGGCGCCTATCTCCTACCTCTAAAAAAGCCTGTTAAAGCTTAAATTTAGTATATTACTCTATAATAGGTTAAAGAAAGATTTTTTTTTCAAAAATGGCGTTATTTGGCGATGTAAGGTAATTGTTGTAATAATTCAAAAAAGGTGGTGGTGTTAATAAAGGAGGAGAAATACGGTATCTTCGGCATTTGCGGAAGTAGGGGTTTTACGTAAGTGGGGTGGGTGGGTTATGTATCACAATTCCACAGGTAGACAGAAGATCACTTTAAGATAAGAGGGCCTGGCTTTCTTTACTTTTTCGTAAGCGCAGCCTTCTTGGCATTACCAAGCTGCCCAAGCCTTCATTGTGGCGGAATTAGCAGATACTCTCGCGCAGTGCGGTGTCAAAACTGGTGGCGCACTCGAATGCGCGTGTATTCGCCCTTTAACATGTGCTGTAATCCAGATAACACTGTCAGCCTTTGCTCCTACAAAGATTACTACGTTGACTCTTGATCTCACCTAGATAGAGTAAGTATCTCGTGTGGAATATCTGAAAGAAGATTTCCTCGATGTGTAAGATTGATGATTAAGGTGTAAAATCTACTAGTATGAATGACTGACTTTACAGTATATTTCCATCAGGTCACAGATAGACTCCTTCTTGTAATAGGCCGGGCGCCTCACGCCCTCATCGACCTACAAGTCTTCTCTCAACATAACGTAAAGGTAGGTATAGAAGAGCACTCAGAGCGAAGGCAACCTCAAAACCGATATCTCCCGTCGTGACCGCGATAGGACCCGTAAACCAAACCTGGGAAATGCATGGAATGACCAGCGCAAAGCTCATGGCGGCAGCACCGATCGCTGCAACACCCCACGGCAACTTCGACGGGTCTTCCCAGATATCAGCCTCGTACGTCTTGTAGTTTGCGCGGCGGAAGACGAAATGCTCCACGACCACGATTCCCACGAATGAAGCCGACCAGTAGCCGATGAGCGCGATGAAGTTCTCGAGACTTATGAAGAAGTCGTGGGCTGCTCGAATTGCAATGGGAATGATGATGGCCGTCACAATAACCGAGAAAATGTATCGCGGTAGTCGAAATGAAGGGATTAGAGTCTGGAAGTTCAGAGTAATCGCATACATTGTGCCAGAGATGTTGGCGAGCAATGTGAAGGCGAGAACAACGAGGATGAATTTGCCGAAGCCGCCAGCCGGGGAAAGCATGGCTCCGAGAACACCACCAACCAGCGTGCGGTCGAAGCCATCTTGCCACTCGGGGATGCTGCTCATGGCGCCACCGATAGCTGCGCCCAATGTCATGAGCAAAATGGTCGGAACGAGCAGTCCGAGATAGCTATAGGCGAAGATGCGGTGGCTGAAGAGAGTAAGCGCATTGAAGTCTCGAGGGCTGGGGTTTTTGGCACTTACGACACGAGTCGTTTTGTGGGATCAAAGTAAGTCGTCAGATCGGACGCAATGCAAGCCCACGGGATCATGTAGGACGCGATCACACCGCCAAAGTTGAGAACCCCAGATGCCGTTGCTGGCTGGGCTGGAGCTTGCAACTTGAGCTGCTCGCCGCCGCATCCTACGGCAATAACTATAGCAACCAAAGCTGGCATCCACGCGTAGCCTTCATAGAAATGCAGCACGTTGAACCCGCAGAAAGATATTAAAAGCGCTGAGATGCCGATCAAAACGATGCCAACTGCGGTTGACAGATCACCTTGCGAGACTGCCGAGAGACATTGCCCTCCGATAACGCAGATAATGACACAGAATCCAGTGAGAGTTGCCAAGTTGAGGATGACTGGGATGTACACAAAGTAATAGCTGCAAAAAGTTGGTTAGCCGAGCTCGAAACTCGATCCATGTGCTCACCCGGCACCAGATGCTGGTCCGAGTCACCTATTGGCCTACCCAAAACTGAACCGAGCTTGGATCATCTGCCGCATGCCTGTCTTGGGGCCCCAAGTTGCCAGAAACGCCGGGGCCAAAGTCGACAAGAGGTTGAAGAAGAGGATCACGAGTGCCGAATCGCGGAGACCGAGTCCAAAGGAGACCGGGCCCAGCATGCCGAAGGTGATGCTGATGAAAGTGAGCACAAGGGACTGGTAGAGTTTCGGTGCTATCGAGCGCTCAGAGCCTTACGCCAGAATGTTGGTATTGGTCGAGCACCAAATCGTGAAAGCATTGAAGTACTTGGTGTTCGTCCGAGCCTCGAGCGGGATGGGCTGTATCCCGCCCTCCTCGACCCGTCCAGCCATAAGGACTCTCCGCACGAAAGTCTTTCCATGCCGGGTAGCTGCTGGCGCATTGACATCTTCCCTGGTCTGCTTCTCGTCATGGCCCTGCCGGCCATCTTGACTCTCCAGAATGTCCGCCATCTAGGAGAATAGTGCAAGTTGGTAAGACCCCGTACGGGCAAATGCTGGAGGAAAGTCTGGACAACAGTGACAGCGGAGTTCTTCGACGTCAAAAGTATGTGACGATGGAGAAATTTTGTTGCCGAACGTCCGTGCGTTGATCATATATCACCAGCTAATTAATTACCGAAGATTCAGACTGAGTCAACTAATGTGAGTCAACCATTGGTCCATTGGTTGACTAGGGAATGGCGTCTCCATCGACCCATTTTTCCATTTGCGTTCTATTATCCGTACTTTCGAAGTAGGTGACACTGGGTGAGAGGCGGGGTCGATGGACTTCAGAACGACATGGGGTTTCCTTTTTTTCTTACTTATCAGTGAGTGTCATGACTCAATGAAGAGAACTCGGTAGGGTTACAATGCCAAGGGGAAGTGAAGGTATATTTGCACTAGCAGCATTTCTTATGAAGGACGCGTCTAAAACGCTGAAATATTTTTGATAAATGGAAGGGCCTAGCAAACTACTCATTAAAGAGTGCAAATCCTAAATCCTGCCCCGGACAGACACCGTTGCAATAGTATAAACTTCAATTACTGAATTTGTTCTCATGTCGTTCTTGTATTGGATGTGTAGACGTTCATATTGCTTCAAGGGCTGCTCTTAGACTCGTCGGACTTTTGCTTCTTTTCTCTGTTTGAGGAGTTATTGGACCTAGTGTAAGGCAAGTCGAGTTGCCGGGTTTTCAGTTATTCTCAGCTGATGGCGCCAGTTTTGTCTCCCTCTTCTTTTTGTTCCTCTTCATTCTTTCTTTCTTCCCTGGCACAGAACGCACCTGCATTCCTCGTAAGATATGACCAAGGGTCTCTTGAGGATAATCAGTCTCGACGGTCAGCCAGCTGCGAACGAGGATACTTTAGCGTACCGATGCCAGACTTTACAGCTCTCCAGGCACGATCTCTGTGTCCAACTCCAAAGCGATCGACCCAAGTATTGGTCTCATCACACGGCCAAAGCTGGTGTGACGAATTCCTAGCCTCTTCACTTTTCGCCTCGGGGTGAACGGCATCGATTCTTTTGACAGAGCCATCCCGGAGAAGGCCTTTGACGATGGGTATTTCAAAGTCTTGCAGGCTTGTCGAGCCGGAAGGATGGAATTGATTGGGGGGAGGCGGCAATAAAATCACCACACTGTCTCCTTGTGATATAAACCAGGAGAAGATGGCAGACGCGCCTTTCATGAACCTGCTCCGGGCCTTGCTCTTCTTGGACGTTTCTAATTCTCTCAGAGGTCCCAATGCTGTTGTCAGAGTCTGGCTCTGATGGTTATCGGCCCATTTTTGTGCCTTCTCCCGCTGCATGCCGCTCCAAAGGACCTGTCTGTTCATCTCAAGCGAGCTGAGAAACTGATAGCAGACTAGCTTAGCCTCTTCAGCAGTCATGTATTTTGGGCAAATGATGTGTAGTAGAAGGCGAAGTCCTGTCGGCTCTGGTATTGAAGACGACATTGTAATTCCAACTGGGTGGTGCAAGAACAGAGTGAGATGAATACTTCCCCTGAGCTTACGTTGGCCCAGAAGTATGCTTTGAGAACCATACATCCAAGCGGAAGAGGATCGGTATTTGTGTCCGAGATGTTTGCAATGATTTATCACATCGTTAGGTGACGAGCCCGTATCGCCAGGTCTAGGCTCTTTGCCTCAAATGGAATCCGACCAATGATTTTATAACAGCCCCTACACTGCACGAACATACTCGTTGCGCCCACCTAGCATGGATAATAAATGCGTTTATTTTATGACGTAACCCGTGGAGCAACTCAATCTTTGATCGCAAAGTTCGTCGCTTGAACTGTATCTGAGGATGAAGTCCTGTCAGAAGTGCCTTTCCGGATGGCGTTACCGACATAAAGCAAACACGAACAGGATGAGCGTGTTTATTTATTTCTGACTGACAGCTTATAGCTATTGTACCAAAATCAGTGAGGCTTTCAAGGCCATGAGCCCTGTAGTGGATAGCTCTTACGCCAAAGTCCCAGTGCCGTGATCGGCTTCGAGCCGAGGAATTCATCCATGGGACAATCCCGTAAACCTAAAACCCCCGCAACGTTACCTTCAAGACCCAGACAGACCCCTCAAATAGTGCAAAAGCATTCTCTGTTGCGAAAACCAAGCGTGACCAAGGATCGTTCAACTTTCAGCCCTGCTGATATTATGGAAGAAGTTTGGACCAATCTTGGGTTGCCGAAACATGCCACTTTGGCAATCAGACTCGAAACCAAGCCTGTCCCGGCTATCTCGGCTGCCCCTCACTGGCTCCTCGATCAAGATTGGCCACGCTGCGAAGAGTTCGATTGCGCTATCAGCTTCAGCAGCTGCTCTCCTTCTCTCCTACTGCAATTGCGGCGTCCACTTCACCACGCCCCTCGCAGAGTTGGGGTTGGAAAGGCTCGACGAGATCGAAGGCAAGACCCCGCAATCTGCCCGAGGTGACACGGGCGACCTCCACAGAGCCCTGGCCTCAAGTTGACAGAGTCGGCTGTGGTGAACCCGAGGCTGGTCATTGCGGATCCCTCGGCTTTTGTAGCTTGATGGCACCTGGTCTTGCAGGCGTGAGGTTTTGATTGTCTGGACCAGAACTGCAGTGGGATGAACGTGTCAGAATCGCGGCCTCCCGGGCCCCATCAAGCATTCGAAAATGAAAGAGGGTCTCGAGTCTGGTTGGGATGCTGAGATGCTACGAAGCGACGACCGATGGTTCATCTAGAACCTATATCCAACTCTGTCTAACGAGCTTCTGTATTTGTGCTACGTATCACACAATGGCTGTCACCTGGCCCGGCGGCCCGGCCGCTCCGAGAAACTTGTCGACGGCCTTGTCTATCTCATAGTGATACATCCAGGTACTCTTGCCCTCGCCCGCTCTCCTCACACGCTCCTCAATCTCCTCGTCCGCCGGTAGTTTCTCCGCCATCAGCGCCGAGTTGAGCGTGGCAAAGTTGTCCAACACACCGTACAGGTCGCGGTAGTGCGGGGACCTGATCTGGTCGTACAGCTCCAGCGCCGCTCGCAGGCCCTTCGCGTTGCGCCGCGCCCAGTCGACGCTCCGCGTCAAGGCGTAGACGTCCTCCAGTGCGAAGCCCGCGCCGGCGCCGAAAGCGCCCGACAGGGGGTGGGACGCGTCCCCGACCAGGGCCAGGGCGCCGCGGGAGACGACGCTCTCCAGCCGGGCGCCCGAGAACAGAGCGAACTCCTGGGTCCCGCCTTCCGCGGCAGCGAGCTGTATGACCCTGCGGACGGGATCGCAGAACTCGTCGTACTCCGACGCGATGGCAGCGAAGTCAAAGGGGCGGCCCCAACTGACGCGCTCCTGCCCCTCGACCGGACGGCGGATGCGCGCCGTGACTTCAAAGTCGTCCCCGCCGAGGGGGCAGGTGAAGACGTACTTGCCCCCGGTGTTCTGCCAGAAGACGGGGGACTTTGGGATCCCTTCGATCTTCTCGGCTTCCGATTTGCGAATGATGGTGCGGTATGCGGATTGGCCGTTGTACTTGATCCTGTGTGAGGGGAAGGCAAAAGACCTCACAAACTGTCATCCGTTTAGCTCTTCCCGCAAGTCCCGACTGGGGGATGGTTGTCTGGGCAAGTTTCTCACCGAACGGATGCCGTCAGCTCCGACGAGCAATTCCACTTCGTCGGTGAGGCCGTCTTCGAACCCGATCCGAACCCTGCCGCTCGGGAGCACCGAGATATCAACCAGCTTTTTCGAGGTCTTGACGCGCGACTGGTCGACGTCCTTGAGGAGAGCAGCCTGCAGCTTGGCCCTCACCATGCGGCAGCTCAACTGCTGCGGCGGCGTATCCTTGGGGTGACTGCTCTGCTCCAAGAGCTTTCCTGTCCGTCCGTTCCTGCGATTGGTACAGTCAATATCTCAGGATCGACCAACGCTGGTTTTTCCAGTAAAAGCTCACCGTTGCTGCCCGCTCGTGCCATCTGGAGACCTAAAGTAGTCTTTTGGGTCTATGTTTTTTGCCGTGCCATTCAACTCCAACAGCCTCCAGGTGTGCCGTTGCAGGCTGATCCCGCCGCCGGTTTCGCTGATCTGGGACTTCTTTTCGTAAAGCGTCCAGTCGACATATCCCAGCTTGCCAAACTCAATTGCAGCGCCGAGACCCCCAGGACCTCCGCCGATGATGGCAACCTTCAGTGGGGAGGGAGTATTTGGGCTCTTGACCGTCATCGTCGCTGTTGGTCTAAAAAGTTTTAAAGAAGGAGAAGACTGAACGGGATGAAGCTGTCGCTGAAGAATGATCTCACCGTGGCCAGGCAATCCCAACTCGAAATCGTCAAATCACCAGGCTTGCGCGGCATTTATGCCTTCGTTACAACGCAGGTCTACACCCAATGATTGGGGTGTATTGGGCCACTTTGCCATATTGCGCAATCCACGGAGCAGATTGGCAATCTGGCCGACGCCGATAAAGGGCGTGAACCCCGCGTCAATCAGTTTTATAAGCAGACTTTATCAGCAGGCTTAAAACAAAATGCTCAAAACTTGTCAGTTAACTAAAGAATCACAGTATTATTCTGTCTGTGCCTACTGGTGGTACCCCAAACATGGAATTACAGAGTTGAGCTTCTTATACCACTACTGATGATCGTTTGGGGGGACGGTACAGTTAAACCACAAGACATTGGGGCACAAGAGGAAGTTTTAGCGCCATACTTTAGGCATAGAGGAAGGTGGGTAGATTAGTCGTCATAACCGACCCCTAACTGTGCTACTGTCAACTCCTTTACTCCGTACGACCGCCGGCTGTGACACTTAACCCAGAGTAAACAGACCGCAATAACATGAAGTCTTTCGAGCTCATGAATCAGAGACAGCAGAAACACCTCACTGCGGCGACATTTGAGACGGGCGAAGAAGGCAAGCCGCCCTCGAACAAGGACGACAAGAAGTTCGAGAAAACGCTACTATCCGAGCCGCGCATCACGTTTCTGAAGTTATCTATAGACATCAAGCCTGTCGGCGTGCTAACCTTGTGTATTCAAGTGAAATTAACAATTAAGTTATTAATATACTTCGTTTCTCCATTAGAAGTTATAGTATCCGTTTCCACCTTAAATTGGTCGACAGCATTACCACCTTCGTTTGCCATCCTCCTCGCAACTTTTCCGAAAGGGCACTGGAACAAGTCTTCCCAAGACGCAGCAAGTTTCTTTGCTTGGCTTTTCTTCAATGCAACGCCTCCCTTTGCTGCCGGCTCTTCAATCACGAAGCTCTCCCCATCCGCTAAGCGAAGGCGTGTCCTGATCTTGATAAACGCGCTCTCGGTTTTGAGATTGACAACTTGGGAAAATTCTATTGATCGGAGGTCTTCAAGCCGTCCCCCGTCCCTTTCCCACAAGGCCTTTAGCATGACGTTAAGGTATAGGTGGTTTGGGGTGGCGTCTCTGCCGTTATATGCGTTTTTGACTGTGATTTTGTGACTAGGAATGTCTATATCGGCCATAAGAACAGGCGATTTCCTGTTTGCATAGCCACGTGTGTACACATATCGTCTGTATGGGGCGCGGCTACTAAGGTCATTTATGACAGTATAGGCCTCGTTTCCCTAATTAGAATAGTAAGAATCGAGTGCATTTTTGGACTTCAGCCGAGGGTATCTTTCCCAAGGGGAGGGGGATCCTACTGCAAGCTTCAAAGACATTGTTAGTAAGATAATATCTATGTAGGGGTAAAGGAGAGAAATACCCCACAAAGCACAGAATTCAGGAAAAATGTCGTTATTAAAAGAATAGTATTAAAAAGTAACTTCATTTTGAAATAGAAGTACCAAAGTAACTCATAACAGTATTTGGCCGATTGTTCTCTCTAACTAGTAGGGTTTTTAAAGAACGTTATGCTGTTCCGGCCTGGACTTGGTGGTCGTGGTCTTCTGGTATTTATTTTGTTCAGTGTCTCCTAAAATAGGTTTGCTAGCCTACTTTTGTGGCTGTGTGACCTCATTTCACTTAGTAAAGACAAAATTTGGCTTTAAATTAAGGATGCTGTAGTACTGCGGCCTTTCCGGCATGTGCAAGAAAAGGAGTCGTGTCACCCCTAGACCTATATGCCCGCCTTATAGCCAGCACGAGTCAGTGCCCGACAGCTACAAAGTATGGAGAATACTTCGAAGGGCAATGTCAACTGTTGATCATTCCGAGGTATCTACCAGCGCCAGATGAAATCGCGCGTTATGAAGAAAACCGATCACGGTAGACCACAGTCTTGTCTTCGGCGCAAATACTATTACATAGCGGGATGGCACCATGCTAGTACTCCTACTTTTCCTTGTGTCTGATACGTGTACAACAAACTTTTGCGATTAATACGAAAAGGCAGTGTATCAGCTACAGTGGCACAGCGATCGTCGCCAAATTGTTGCGCAGGGACTGACGGCATGTACGGAGCTTCGCCCTCACCCTACTATATCTACACGTGCGCTCTAAACCCCCCGAACCTAGAAAACACCAAATATGACAAAGCGCTGGCCACAAGGAGGCTAGTAATGAGAGTTTAGTCGGCGCCTTTTGATTGTGTGGCTATGTCATTCTGTGGGGGAGCAATCAATCGAAGTGGGCTGTTATATCTAGTATAAACACCCGCATATCCGAACCATCCAGAGATGCCGCATCCTTCCCCGTCATCAACGTCACCACTTTGTTCGAACAAGTATGTCAGACTTATCGCAACACAACGCAATTTTCTCAGGAATAGTTTCTTATCAGACTGTGAAGCAATATACCGAATGTAAGCTGCAGCAGGTCGTTGCGGATGTGGCTGCTGGCTACCCAATCCGCCAGGCAGGTCGCACATGGGGTATGCCATACCCATCACTTCGACACCGATTCCACAGCATGCAAAGCAGAAACACCGCCTTTATCAATACGTAACTTCTAACCCAGTCCCAGGAGGATGATGTGGCTGCTTATATATGTGACTATGTCTCCCTCGGTAAGTCCCTAACCTATCAACAAGTAGAAGGACTGGTAGAGTGTATGATGGGCGATGTGCAGCGGCTTCGAGGAAGTAGATGGTGCGATGTAAGTAGCGAAATCCATCCATTATAGCCGAGAAGTCCAGAGCAATAGATATCAGACGATACAGTTCATTCCCCAGAGTTTATCCCGTATTTCTACTGTCTGGATAGTATCCCTGTCATCCAGGGCATCCATTCATTCAACCAATGGAATATGGATGAGGCTGGCATCCTTAAGGGCAGTGGAAGCAATGGGCTAGTGCTGGGCCCTGCGGCAATAAGATACGCTCAAAAGAAACAGCTAGGATCCCGGGCATAGATATCTCTGGTTAGATGCATTTTCTCCTGCTAGGACCTCCTTACTTACCGTAATTATATATAAGGGCAAGTTACTACAGACCCAGTGGCTCACAAAATCTAACCTGTTCTGATATGCTGGATGACACTTTACAGCATCGGATAATGTCTGGACGACCGAATAGACTGCCCTATTCTTGTTTTACTATATCAATAAACTGTACTCGCTAAGACGAAGAACAAAAAACAAAGAAAAGGACGGTACCGGAATGACGAATAGCCTATTTGCGTAGGTAGCACAAGCCCCAGGCACCCGACTCCAAGAGCCTCGCTTTACCACCGCCGCGCTTTCACCGCCAAAATGCGTCACCAATCCTTCGGTGTATGACTCCCCCCGGATTCCAACCCCCGCCTCTCGGTGTGAGTGGGGCCCCACACGCGGCGGACCAATCCCGAGAAACAACCCGTGTTGGGGGGGGCGTTAAGCACGGGAACCAGCTCAGGAGTTTCTCTGTGTGTGCGTGTTTGTGTCCAGGCAGACAATGCGGCCTCAGTTCTCTCCGATCCCAGTCGCAGGTTGGCATTTGGGGCGAGTCTTATCCCCCCCCCCCTCTCTACGATGGCGTCCGCCAAAAGAGACAAGAGTGGCTTCGGTGTGATACAACGGGAAGAAGCGCATCTTTTCTCGCGAAAAACCATGGCCGACGTGCTGCCAGCGGGGGGTGACGTGACATAACGATCGAAGGGTGTGCGGAATCCCCAGTGGCTCCCGTCCCGTCATATCATCCTTCCCTCTCAAACAGCCAAAAGAGAGCCCAACAGGGACGACCCGCGATCCTCTCCCTCCCTTTCCTTTGCCTTCCCGCTCCGACGCCGCCCCCCTCTTCTCTCCCGTTCGGCGCGTCGTCGTTCGATATCCAGCCGGCGGGTCGATGGGCGCGTTGCTTCGCCGGACCGACGGTGTACAGTGTACTCTGCTCAAGTACCCTGCATATCATGTCTTGCAGCTGGTCCTAGTCGATAGCGAATCGCGCAAGTCGGGGGGGGGGGGGAGCCCAGGCAACAAATCTACCCCACGTTGTTGACCCCCTGCCCATCTCACCCCCTTCGTCGTTGGGGATCTCGGTCCCTTGACCAAACCCGTCGACGCTTCTCTGTGTCGACAACGATGTGGAAGAAATCTCAAACGTCCACATTTAGGACTCTGGAAGATCCCATCGTTCACATCGCCATCGCAATCGCACCCCGTCCCCTCGCGAATCCTACAGGTCGGTAGTGGTAGTAGTAGACTTGGTAGTGGTGGGTTGTCTTGCCTCAGACCCGACGCAACCTCCCCCCTCCCCCAGGCGCCCGCCCGTTGTTTTGTCTCTCTCTTGTTTCGCTGTACCGAAAAAAGACATCAAAAAATCAAGGGCGGACGAACAAGACGACGCCACGAGATACTGAGACCGCTGCAGATGTCTCGCGGCCGCGTTTCCCGGGTGCTGGTGGTGGTGCTGGTGGTGGTGGCCGGCTTGGGGGTCCTGTTCAAAGACCAGGGCGAGAAGTGAGACATGCATGAATACGCGATCACAAGGCCCTCAAGATTTTGTCCTCCATCATGCAAATACGCGTACGAGAAAAGGTGTCGTCGCCAGCGCCAAGAGAGTTGATGTACTTTTTTCATGAATCATGATACTGTAATTTCGATTGAATGACTGTTCTAGATTGTCCACTTCAAAGCCTCCTCCAAAGTGTCCTGTTGTGGTATCATCCCTCCGACATCTCGACGGCCCCTCCCTGCCAAGTCCCGCCCCAGTGTGCGTGTGTGTGTGTGTGTGTGTGTGTATACATGTGGTAAAGGCAAAAAGCTGGCTATCTATACAATTCCAAACACAATTCAAGTGCAAACACCGCCTATCAAAACACGTCTGTATCCCCAAGAGTCCCTTACTCCCATCGGTAAACGCCGTCGTCATAGAGGACACGGTGCCTCCGGCTGCCCGGCCCCACCGTCGCCCGGCGGCGGGGCATCATGCGTTCCATCAGCCGGCGGCGCTGGGCCTCCTCCTCCTCCTCCTTCTCGCGTGCCTCGCGCGCCTCGCGCGCACGGCGGTCGGCAATCTCCAGCCGGCGCACGGCGTTGGCGAGTTCCAGGTCGCGCTCCTGGTCCGACAGGGTGGGAACGAAGCTCGGCGGGGTGCGCTTGAAGGGCATGGCGCTGCGGCGGGCGATTTCGGCGTTCTGGGCGGCGATCTGCAGGCGGATGCTCTCCTGGCGCTCCTCTTCCTTCTGGCGCTCGCGCTCCTCCTCCTTCACACGCTCGCGCTCCTGGCGCTCCTTGCGCTCGCGATCACGACGCCGGCGCCGGCGCTCTTCGTCTTCAGCGCCGCTGTTGCCATGGCTGTGGCTGTGTCGCGAGTCGGAAGAGTTGTGGCGGCGATGACCGTTGTCAATGACCTCGATCTCCACCTTGGACCGCGGCGTGCGCTCGTCCACGATGACGGGGCGCAGAGAGTCGCGCGGGACGTGGCTGTAGCGGAAGTTGGGGCTGTTGCCGCCCGCGTTGGGCGAAGGCGGCGCCGTGTAGGGTGATGCGTACTGCTTAGGGGGCGTGCGAGGGGTAGGCGGGGAGTCGACGATGACGATGCGCTCGGCACGCGAGCGGTTCTTGCGGTTGAGGTCCAAGACTTTCTGCCCGTTGACGTAGATGCCGGAATGCCGGCGTTTGCGTTCGCTCGAGGAAGAGTCCCGGCGGGTGCGATCTCCGTCTACGCCTGATGAAAGGCCCCGAGGTGAGCCCAACGGAGGAGTTGGCGGCATCTGCTGAGGGAAGGGGTAGGAAGGTCCGGCGGCGGGATAGGCGGGAATGGGTGAAGGATAAGAAGCTACAGTACGAGGCGGGTGGTTGTAGACGGCGGGGTTGGCGCAGAAGCGGCCGCTTCGAGTTGCAGTGCTGCACTGGGTGAGCTCTTGGTACTCGCGTCTCCGGCCGTCGGGGTAGACGTCGGTGTAAACGTCGGTGGTGCACATCGTGCTTGGTTTAAACGTATCAAGGCGCGGCGTGCGCGGGACTGGTGGTGATGGTTGGACGATGTCCGCAACGAGGTGAACTCGTTTCGCGGATGTTATCGTGTGAGCAGAGGATGGTGTCCTCGAGAGACGGGTTGCGTGTCGAGATTCCTGACCGATGTTGGAGGGACGACAAGACCTGTACTTGTAGACGATGGTGTTGTCGAGGTAATGGGCTTCGGGCGCACGGTAGTAGGACAATGTGATGGAGCCGATGGGCAAAGTCAAGGACGTAGTAAAAGAGGCCTGAGCGGCAATGTGTGATCTGAATGTTTGATGGTGTAAGTCGGTTGGTCTTGTGAGTGAAGGGCAGCGGCGAAGGTGAAGATATATACCAGATGGAAGCAAGAAGCAACACGTGAGATGAGATAGGTTAAAGAGTGTCTGTCGAATAACTTCTGCCTAAGTATAGGTAGTGAGTGGATCGACCAGGTTTGGCGGACTCGGGTGGTGTCTTTTGACTATGTTCTGCTTGCGGGAGTGTATCGAAGTGTAAATATTCCAAGTGGAGTTATCGAGCAGCGTAGGAACAAGATGTTTCGAAAAGAAACGGCGTCTGAATTAAATATCGTCGGCGCCGAAGAAGCGCGCTCGTAATGGTGGTGGCAGCATAAGAGAGGCAGGGGGGGGGACGGTACAAAGCGTCAGCCGCAAAAACAGCGGCGCATCCTAAGTATCGTGGGCCGAGATGGTGGGATGTGGATGGGATGGTGTGGAGACTGAGGCCTGCCTGCATCCCCTCCTCTCGTTCCCCCTGTCAGACTGCTGCCTTCGGCTCTGGGAGGGACAGTACTGTAGGTACATACTTCGTATACGCTTGCTAGTTGATATGAGTCTTTGGCTTGGTCCGGCTAGTCCTTTTTCGTGCTCGTAAGGACCCGTCTTGTGGACGAAGGCATGTTAGAGTCGCCAGAAGCTAGTGCCGCGCCTCGTTGGCTGTTTGCAAGGCATGTCACTCTGGCGCACTCTTCCGCTGGTGGAGTACACATGGCGCTGGTTCACAGCCTTTTGTTGCTCTTCTCGTGGAGGCCCCCTTGGAACTGTACCACCATCCACCGCCGTAAGAAGAGGCGGAGGCGCGGGGCAAGTGACTTCTGCGGAGGGTGCAAGGGGGTCATGGTAAGCCCGTCGAATGGAGGGCGTTGGAGGGAACCAAGAAGTCCTGCCAGGTCGAAGGACGAACGGACGGTGCATCGGTTGACGTGCATCATGTCTCTGTCTCTCTCTGTCGCTCGCTCGAGTCCTCAGTCGTCTCCACAACCGTGGCCTTGCATCTGAAGACAGGACTAGTGGGTGTAAGTCGAGATGCGCGACGGCGAGGGGAATTGAGGACTCATGGCGGGGTTCGGTTCAGCGCAGGATGGATTCGGAACCGACAGGCTGGAGAGCACAACGGCGCCCTTCATGGCTTGCACCGTCGCCATTGTCATTTCCGTCGTCCCATCATAGTCACCTTTGGCCAGCGTCGAAGTGAGGGTTGCTGGCGGCCGTCGACTGTGGCCGATGGCTGTCTCAGCCTTCTGTGGGAGACGGTGGCGACTGCGGCTGTATGGCCAAAAGGGCGAAACAATATTTTCCCCTGGTAAGATGCTATTTTGGCGTTTTGGTGTGTGTGCATACACTGTAGAGCGCAATGCCAATCCCGCACCCAGCGCGACTCTGCCCCCCCAGGTCGTCATTTACTTGACCCAGGGGACAGTCCAGCCTTGGGCCCTTGGAAAAGGCCAAGGTAGCATGGACAGCGGCAATCGAAACACATGGTGGTAGCTGCGGTCTGTGTTCGTGTGGCCCGTCGTCTCTCTGAAGCAATGGGACAAGCGACAACCGCCGTCGCGCGCGAGTCGCAACGGTTCCATGGATGCTGGGTCCGACCAGTCCAGTCCAGTCGGGATGGCAAACAGTCACCTCGGCGTGGATTCGGTGAGGGGAAGGGTTTAGGGCAGAGTGGACGAATGACACCTGAGTCACTCGCCATGCCATGGCGTCCTGTCAAGGCCTCATCTCATGCAAGCTCTTTCTTTGCGCGCCCCCCTGGTGGCAGGCCGGCGGACAATTGACAGTGCTCTCCAAGCGGTCCGGATCGGATGTCCCCACTCGTTTAACTTGCAGATGGTAATATGGGAATGCACGAGACCACGATGGAGGCAACCGATCACCGACGGCTAGGCCCAGGGCATGTGTATGGTTGACGGGTTCGACAACAATTCGAAGCCAGTACGATCGATTCCCTTGGAAAGACCCATGGCCACGGAAGGATGGCAGGCTGCAAGGGGAGCCACTGAGGGCTTGACAAGGTTGACGATGGTGGTTGTGGTGCTTGTCAGATTTAGTGAAGGCTGTGCACGTGTTTAACGTGATCAAGGTCGAGCTCAGCCACCACGGCCTGGCCTAGCCTCGCCTGGCATGGCATGGTTCTCCGTCGGAGCAACCGACATGGCCAAGCCATCGCGTGGTATCTTTTGCAGAGGGAAACGGAGTGAAGGCTTGATAGGTATTTCGTCATTGTGGCTCTGCTGGTTCGGATCGCATCGTGTGTCGCGGGCCATCGTTCGTGCGTGCGTGCGTGCGTGCGTGCGTGCATGGATGGCAGGTTGGGAGCTCCGTTGGCCGAGATAATCGTAGATAGACAGAGTCGAGGTGGAGATGAGATGCGATGGCGATGGCGTACGGAAAGGAAAGGAGAGTGACACACACTCTCCCGTCCGTGTCCGTCCCCGTCTTTTTTTGCAGTCCGAGGTACGTACTTTTTTTTTTTTTTTTGCTGCATCACCGCACCGCAGGAAAGAGCATTGAGCTAAGCTGTGCTGTGCCTGCCTCGTCCAACCCGTTCCTTCTCCACCTGGCACCAGTACCCGTAGGCAACAGCACAGCACAGCTCAATGCTCTTTCCGCAGCTACGCAGTATCGCTCTTTCCTTTGCAGCTCTCACCTTGATGACTAACCCAGCATTGATCGCAAGGTCACCCGATGCGGCTGGTTCCGTCTTGTCCTGCGACAGAAGGCAGGCATGTAATGAGAAGGTACGGTACGGTACGTGCCTGCATGTCGCCTAAACGTACGTCTGCCTGCCTGCTTGGCCGGACACGGTGTATACGATGGATACCTACGATATTACAATACTTCGTGCACCCAACTTCTTCAAGTCCTTCAAGTCCTTCAATAGCTACCTAGGATGACTGATTGACTGGACTGTCTGTCAGAAAAGCCGTGGCGACGCCGCGATACCCCCCAATTCACATCTTCGCAACAGTCATTGGCTAGTGGCCGCGTCTTTGCCAGGTCCCAGAACGCGTATACCACCACCACCAATATCAACATCCACACACACCCTTTGATCCTTCGCCGCGACACTTGACACTATTCATCTTCCGTCCTCCCGTCACCGTCCACTCGCCGCCACCTGCTCACTGGTCTGGCGACAGACGCGCCCGTCGCTACGTCGTCAAAAGGTCGGCACGTACTTCTATTGCTGCCAACACGGAACGGAAATAGCCGGCACAGCCTGTCTCGCCGCGATCGGCCTCCAGACCACATCTCTTTTGACGACGACGCCATTGTCTCCCAGCGACAGACAACGGCTTGATTGATACGTACTGTAGTACTGTACCGCAAGGCTGTAGGATTCCGTCCCCTGCCGCCCGCCCGCGCATTTCACCGCACGAATGACTTTTCTCCAGCCCCAATTTGGGGGCCATTTCGGAGGCCGCTCGGAAAGGTAGGTGCGCGTGGCTTCAATTTTTTATTTTTTTTATTTTTCTCCCTGTTTATCAAACGTCCTACACATAGTCCAATTCTGACATCATCTGACCTTGGACGTGACCTTTTACTACTTGCTAGAAGCGCGTATGGTTCAAGAAATGACACGCCGCCTTCTGTCACCCCGCCCACAGCCTTGCGAGGCAGATTTCCTCCCCCGGTGTGCGGAGCAGTGCCTAGTGCCAATGGACCAAGGTGCTAGTTAGGTATCTATCCAGACGTTCCCTCGTGACGTGCGTTGCCAGGTACACAGTGATAGTGGTATAGTTATAGCGCCAATAAACATGGAACCCCCCCCCCTGCCCTCTCTCTCCACTCCTAGGGCTGCTTCCGAGTCGGGCCGGGCGGGCCTCCGACCAGAGGGCGAGTTTTTTGGGCATCTTATTCTACAGATGGTAGATGGCGCGTGCACTCAGCGGCGGTTTCATGACAGGGACCACTACTATTCTCGGCCTCGGTGTGTCATGCAGATGAACACACCCTTCCAACCACGACCCCCAAGAGGCGCATCGCCGTTGTCAAGGTTCACCGAGGTCTGGACATGCCAATATCCAGGTTCAAGCAAGCTCTTCATTCACAACAACGTCGCACTCGCTTCGTCGAGTCGCAAGATTTAGAGCAATCGGCCCGTACCTTCGCCGCGGCAAGTGGACTGACTTGTCTGCGGGTTCGCAATTAACAGCAAACGTCGGCTTTTTCGCCGGTGGATCCTAAGCGACTCCCTTTAAACAGATACATCTAGTAATAGTAACACCCAGGACTTGCACTTCCAGTTGTTCCCTGAAGAGAACCCATCGAACAACAAAGACTTTGTTGTCTAGCTAATAGGCTGCAATAAACCGCAGCGTCTGCTAAAAGAGTCTAAGTAGTTATGCTATTTAAAAAATTACGTATGAAGTAACACAGGGTAAAAACATCTATGCGAAGGGGACTGTGAGTAGGGTAAGCTATATCTGTGGCGGCCACAAATGGCACCAGCCACACGAAGCTATTATTCCCAGCTTCACGACACAGGTAGTAGAAGACTCATAGAGCAAACCCCTCCTCCTCCTCCTCCTCCTCCTCCTCCCCCCCCCCCCCCTTCTCTCTAGCATATATCTAGTAACGTATAGCCAAAACACACCCGAAAGCTTAGCTACTCCTCTGTTACTAAGCGCTTATAAGAGAATAGCCCTATCTTATGCAAGCCTGGTCTACATCCGCCTGTCCTTAACCTCTGGAGTTAGCACCGCGTTAGTAACGTGGTCTAGATAAATTTCATATACAAAGAAGATGCCCACACAACCTGTCAGTCTGTTCAGGAATAATGGAGGTGGCTTTATAGTTCATCTCCTATATGTGATTCCGATCTCGCTAAAAGGCAAAAAACGAAAAAAAAAAAAAAAAAAAAAAGGGGGGGGGGGGGCAATCCGCATTTGCTTGTAGCCATTTTGACTGCATAGAATACACGGGTACGGAAACTCTTCCTTATTAACCAAATCCGGTGGGCGCTCAACGAGCTTTCCCCAACAACACAAAGAAGGAATCATGATTCGATGCAATCATGACAGCTTCTTGCAAGCGTTTGGAACGCCCTCTTTCCTCGCTATACACAAGTGCAAGGTTGACGCCGAAGATGCCTAGAAGAGATTATGAGATGTCATCCCCGCGTGAGGTCCTTCTATCAGCGGCTCATGACGTCCTCTTCGCAATGATGACGCTACTTCCACTGCCCCCAACTGCGCTCTTGTCCATGTCTGTGATGGCCACGAGCAGCATAAATGTCCGTCTTCGTTACTTCTCTCCACCACTCAGCAGAGTAAGAACACCATGTTTCCCTAAGGTGCAATAAACTCCTGTAGCGTCCGGCCTCGGCTTAACCGCCTCGATTGCCGAAGCATCCGGGTCCCGATCGCGCGATCCTCAGACCAGGTACCGTATGCCGATTATACATAGCAGCTCAGACGTAAGCAAAGGACCTTTACCGGCTCCCAGGGAAGCGCTCAGGGCAGAGGCTACTATTTCCGCATTGTCACGATAGAGGTCAAGGATAAGCATTCAGGACAGCCAATCGATAGACAAAGGGGTACGGGGCGAAGAAGGCCATATATATAGCCATGAGATCCGCGGTCCCACACGTGCGTGACTTACACGATAGGCACTGATTATTGTAGAGGGTGGTTCAAGTAGGTAGTTGCTTATCTGCCCAGATCCCTGCGAAGCCGTCCTTGGCTGCCTGTCTTCTTATCTGTTGAACCTCGGCATGGCCTTTCAACCTGTCCAAATCCGATGATGCCCTCGCCTCCCGTTACTGATATTTAACTTCTTCGTAATTACCAGTATAAAAGTCTTTCATTGAGCCGTCGCACAGGCTGATGATTCTCATGATAAATGTATAAGCAGGAGTCAAAAGATTCTCGACACCGGGCGAGGTTTGGTGGACAATAGGCTCAGAACACAAATACTGGTTCGGAAATACGGAAATTCCTGTCCTCCCTCAACTCTGTGTACAGTCAAAGCCCTGGATATGCTGCTGGCAGGTTTCGCCGAGGCTTTAGTGAAGCGTGACATCGCCACGAAGGATGAGGTCAGAGGAACCTATTGTCACGAACTTGATGCGGCGTATTCAAGTAATGGAGCAACTCCCAAAGCATGGTGGATACTCGACACAATGCTAAAGTGAGGTCCGGTGCAGTCGCCATTAGAAGAGAGGCCAATTCCTGCATGGTAAACGGGGTTTCACCAACGTTACTCGCCGGAAGTTGACCTTGCGGACGGCCTTGCGTGTACCGCTTGCATTTTCGACATAACCAGGCTCTAATACCTGGGAAGATGTGACGCTATTCACGAAGGGAAAAGTAAAAGAGCTATAATTAACCCGGCCAATCATCTTATACGCATTCCTGTGTCTCGCTGTGGGGTTTAACCGCCATTTATAGTTTATCGGCTCCTCTTGCCTCTGGTCTGGCGATTCACACACACTGCACGTTTCACATTCTGGGTTGACTGGCTGTCAAGGCTCCGCAACCCCCCAAAAGTCGAAACTCAGGGCTCCCGTCAAAACCCTATACTTAGAACGACAACAACTCCAAGGCGCATGCCCTGGTAAGCTCCGGCTTCAATTGCACTTCGTTCGACGCCATTTTGGCCCCCTTGGCCCGTCTTCGTCGACACCCCCCGCGACAGAGGATCCTGGTCGACGATCCGCCTCGGCTTACCTCCGCAGGTCGACTTTCCATATCCGGTAGTTTGTCGCGTGCGCAAACAGCCTCAACAGCGGGGTTGCTCTGGGAGTCACGGCATCTTGAACCGGGTGCAAAACGTCCTCCAGGTCTTGGCCGCGGGTCGAGTGTTTCTTGACAGCCCTCCCAAGCCAATGGCGTGAGCCGACGTGATCTGCGAAGGGGGGGGGGGCACGCCAGCACGACGGACATGTCTGTGCGGTGTGGATGGCTTCCAACGTGCGAGCCGCTTCGCTGGCTCCTGGCACAACTCCATTGCAGTCTTCACTCACCTGAAGTGGATCAGGTCACTTGGGATGGTAATAGAACTCGTGAAACGCAGAGAAGGTGTCGGAGTACAAAGATAGCAGACACTGTTATGGCTGTTTGTATAAGCGAGTTGCATTGACAGGTCGGAGTCTTTGGCTACTTAAGAGCCAGGCTTCTCTTGAGGTTATCGAGTCTACTCATCCTACCATCATTGACCTTTCCAAGGCGATTATCTAGCCGACGGAGACCTCACAGCACCGTCTTTTGTTTGCTTCCACTTATTGAGTGCTTGTATCTATAACCACCAGACACCACCACAGTCATCATCCTCCCAAGACGCCAACGAATCCGCCAAGATGATTTACAGTCTGCAGTCCTTGTTCAATACCGCCCTCTTCACCTCTACTATCCTCTTCACTTCCATTATCCTCTTCACTTCTGCTTCTCTCCCCCTGACCATTCTCGCGGCGCCGACGAGTCACTCCCTCAACACCCGCAACAATGGCGCAACCACAGCGTTCACCGATCCGGTGACCAACATCTCCTTCCAGCGCTTCTTCGGCGCCAAGTCCGGCTTCGCCTTCGGCATCGCCCTCCCGCAGAACCCCAACGACTCCTTCATCGGCCAAATGTCCTTCCCGCTGGCCAGCGGCGCGGCCGGCTGGGGCGGCTGGTCCCTGACCAGCGACATGAAGGGCCCGCTCCTCATGGCGGCCTGGGCGTCGCCCGACGGCCAGGTGCTATCCTCGTTCCGCCAGGCCGCCAACGAAGACGACAACCCGCCCGAGGTGACGGGCAAGTTCGCCGCGCGGCCCATAGCCGCGGGGACGTCGGTCAACGGCACCTTCCTGACCTATACCTTCCTGTGCCAGGGGTGTCTGGACGCGAGCTTCGGACTGGGCGCCGCGGACACGGCGGGCGCGTTCGAGATGGGCTGGGCGCTGGGCGACAAGGCGGTCGGGAACCCGGGGAGCCCGGCCGCGGTGCTCAACTTTCACAACGTGGGCTTCGGCGGCTTCGACGCCGACCTCAAGGCCGCGCGTTTTGCAGACTTTGACACCTGGGCGGCGCTCGCATCGCCGACGCCGCTGGCCCCGTCCGCGGGCGCCACGGCGTTTGCACCTGGTAAAGGCGGCGGCGACGACGACGACGACGACGATGACGACGACGATAAGAAGGGCGGAGACAAGAAGAGTGGAGGCGATGCAAATGATAGCGACGACGACGACGATTGAGCGTCCTTGTAGCAGAAATTATTCTTTCCCAGAAGGACAGTCGGAGTAGTTCGGCTCTCAGCTTTTAGCGCAACGTTGAATGGAAAGCGAATCAGAAAGCCATCCCCGTTCTCGCGTAGGCTTCTACGCCAGTGACCAAGCTGTGTTAAAGAATTAAGGCGACGTGACTCTTGAAGATTGTCCACAGCACTTTGAATCATCTTTACTGAATATTTGAATTTGGAACTCATTAGAGGGTGTCTAGACCACTTTCCGTGCTCTATCAAGCACCATCTGTCATTGCCGTCTTCATATTTTGTCAACCAGGCCCTCAACATAATGTCAGTTCTTGCATCTTCCCCGTACAGCCATTTCATCAAAGGGCATTTAAACACTGCAACTCTATTCCCCAGTCCTTTCCGTGGTGCGGAACATCAAAGATGTTGGCAAACTCTTCGTCTTGGCAGGTTTCTTGGGGAGTAACTGGTTTCGAATCATAGCTTGTGTGGGTGGATCATCGACATTAAAAGTCTATTGCATGATGGGGCCCCCTTTGTGGGCCGTGTGGGATTGTGGGCCGAGGTATATACAGTTAACTACAAGCTTTGTCACAGTAGCTAATTTGTAACAAATTTCAACATAACCACAACGCAAACAATAGCCAGCATCATTAAGCAAAGCAATATCCCCACCATTATAGCAAGGCCATAGCCAAGAATTCTACCACCAAGACTGACCTCCTTGAACATGCCAATGACGAAGGACACTAACACTAGACCCCCGAGTGTTGTGAAGATCAACGCGCCAAGCTTCTTCAGGGCCTGCCGCGAAGTCCAATACCACGTATGAGGCCGCAGCCGGCTTTCGAGTTCTTGAAGGAAAGCCACAAAGGAGAATAAGAGAAGTATGACCAGCACCAAAGCTCCAAGTAGAACGACCACCCCGATGAAGTCGTACATCAGATCGCCCAAGTCTTTGAAGCGCGTGCCCATGCCGAGAATGCCGGCGGACAGCGACAGCGGTAGAAACACTGTGGCCAGCAAAGTCAATATCTTGACGTTTTGGGACTGGTTGACGTTCCACGATAGGTTGAGCAGGTCCAGCTGATGCTGCAGGTCTTCCGACATGCCCGCCAGGCGGGCCGTCACCTCTCGACAGCAGCCACGGATGTCGGCGGCGATCCAAAATAGCCGGCTGCCGGGCTCTCCCTTCATTGCTGTTACAATCTCTAGCAAGGACTCGCACGTGGCCGTTATGTCCTTTGCAGAACTAGCCAACTGATTGTAGATTATGGAATCGCTTATAATGGCCTTCATGGTCCACGAACGGAGCTGTGAGTATTGCGGGTTGAAAAAGAGGCGCTTTCGCGGGCTCGTGTACGAGGCTTCAAACTCTTCGAGGAAGGCGGCGTAGGCCTTGAGATGGGCGTGGTAGATCTGCAACATGAATACTTGTCGAATGTTGTCTGGTTTTTGCACGCCCGTGTATTCATTATCGAGCTGCCTCAGCTCTGTGATGAACCTCTCTGTTGAGGCAGTGTGAGATAGAACATTCGCCGAATCATGCCGACAAGTTGTGGATGCGAATGCTTCGCATATGATGTGGGCTGGAATAGTCAGCAATCGTGATCGCTTATGTCAATGTCAAGATTGGTAGTCAGGGGGGAACTGCAGAATGTACTCTACCTTTTACGTAATTACTCCCGCTTTGGGATAGTTTTACATGGCGTACTAAGTGGCCACAATACTGACTCGGCCAACTTTGGTGGTCTGAATGGATTATCCAAGGCTTTTGGTTGAACGCCTCGGCTGGGTGTCTATGTACCCAAGACGTCACAAAGTCGTAGCTTTCCAGGCGGCACGAGATCGCTTCGCCGTCATCGTTCGAGAATGCAGAGCCAGATTTCCACTGAGCAGCCACTCCCTGAAGCCCAGCGATGGAGTTCTGGAGACGTGTATACGGTCGTGCTTTCGGTAATTCCTGTGGTCTGAGAGGATCGGACCCACCGTCCCGTATCGGAACCTGCTCCACCACCACGTGGAGGATCGCATCGGATGAGACTGCCGGCGACTTGATAGACTCGTCTTGGGAAGATGGGCTTCCAGGTACCGCACGAATTGCGGTACTGTTCTCGTAGCTGTAATTATATTTGCCGTACTCCACGGGCTCTGGTCTCCGAGGTTCAAACTCATCCTCGAGGTTGTTTCTATGCCTGTATTCAGAATAGAGCTCCGAGAAAATGAAATCGACTATCGGGGAAACCCTCATTATCCAAGCCAAGATCGATTTGTGGAGAAAAGTGCTTTACAGAGAACACGGTGTTGCGTGTCGGGGCTGATGGGAATGTGATGATGTTAGATAACAGAGTATACCTGGAGACGAAAAGAGGTGATAAGAAGCGTCCGTTCCCAGCCGAGAACGTCAGGCGGCAACGCTTTATATAGGACTGTGATCTGCAGCGTAGCACCTAATGGAGCGCTGACGGTGCATACGCTTGCTGAATGTGGTCGGAACCCATGTTCGCCAAAGCCGCGGATACCCAAATACTATCACTTGTATTTACTTTGCACATCGGACTGAAACTAGGGGTCGTTTTCCGTTGAATAGATCTTGCCATAGTAGGCCAAATGGAGGTAGGTTGCGCAGCAGACTCAGCCAGAAGCTAGGTAGTGATAATAATAATTGATAAAACACACCAAGCGTACACGATCTTTCCAAACACCGTCCTATAAGTAAATGACCAACAACCTTATTCCAGAGACCTTTAAGATGGCTTGTATAAGTGCGGTTCTGATGTAGGCTTGTAAAATGCATCCATTGACACGCCCCTATGAACGTAATAGCATTCGCAGGGCGTTGATGACATTGAGGCGCATGGTACTAGAGGAGGCAGATACATCAGAGGCGGCATCCTTCGTCGTGTTGTCTATCAACCGCGACTATGCAGTACTCTGCCATGTAAGAAGACCTGGTCCTAACACGGACTGAAAAAGTCACCGCCATTGGGGTTCTCGCTTACCCGCAGCACTGCATAGTCATTGGGGGATTGTTCCACCCAAATATGTTTCGACTTTGAAGCCATGTTCTAGGCTATTGGTCATTGCTGTAGACACTCCAGCAACATGTCGTCATTCGAGACGTTGGGTAACGTGGAAGATCTTAGGGTGCGGGGTCATAGCAGATTAACATTTCAAGTCGGCTATACAACTCCGCACCAATTTATATATAGGATGCCCCAGCCCTGATACCAACAGTCAGGTTCAGTTTCTCCCTTTACCGACTTCATTCCACTTAGTTATTGTTGTTGCGAAGCACGTAAATACGTGCCGCGACGATGACCGCGCAACTCCCCTTCAAAGTTAGTCAATGGTTTCTTTGTTCAAGGGGGACCTGCAAACTGACGACAGCCAGCTTGCAAACGGCGACCTCCTCAAGACCGATGCTTACGTTCACGGGTCTTGGGTGACGGCGTCTTCAAATAAGAGATTCGACATTGAGGACCCGGGGACTGGCAAGATCTTTGCTTCGAGCCCGGATTTCGACCGCTCCGATGTCGATGCTGTCGTCAAATCGGCCCACGAGGCGTTCCAGGCCTACCGCCTCGAAAATCCGAGGTCGCGCGCGAAGAAGCTCCTAGAGTGGGACCGACTCATCCGCGAGAACAGGGACGACATCGCCCTGGTGCTGACCCACGAGTCCGGGAAACCGCTCGCCGAAGCGCAGGGTGAGCTCGACTACGCCCTGGGCTTCACCTGGTGGTTCGCTGGCGAAGCCGAGCGCATTCGAGGCGATGTCTCGACGCCGTCGGCGCCCAACAGACGGGTACTGATCATCAAGCAGCCGATCGGCGTGGCCGTGGCGCTGGTTCCCTGGAACTTCCCGATCGCGTGCGTCTTTATGTTCTTTTCTTGCTGTGCTTGAGTTGCTGACTCTCGGGAAGTATGATTATGCGCAAAGCTGGCGCCGCCCTAGCAGCAGGTTGTACCATGATCGCCAAACCATCCCCTGAGACCCCTCTAACTTGCCTCATTCTCGCAAGTCTGGCCAGCAAAGCTGGTTTTGGCCCGGGTGTGTTCAACATCATCACGACGTCGCTGGAGAACACACCGGAGGTTGCGGAGGCACTCTGCAAGCACCCCTTGACGAAAAAGGTGTCGTTCACCGGATCCACGAATATTGGCAGCCTGATTGCGAAGCACTGTGCCGAAGGGCTCAAAAAGCTCACCCTGGAGCTCGGGGGGAATTGCCCATTCATCATCTTTGATGATTGCAACCAGGACCAGGCGCTCGAGCAGCTGCTTGCACTCAAATGGAGACACGCAGGCCAGGCATGCATCACCGCAAACCGGGTGTATGTCCAAGACGGCATCTACGAGCAATTTCTCGAGAAGCTTGTAGAACGGACCAAGAAGATCAAAATGGGTCACGGATCCGAATCGGGCACTACCATGGGTCCCCTGACGACACCTCGCGCCATCCCCAAAGCCCAGGCCCATGTCAAAGATGCCGTGGAAGCCGGCGCGAAGGTTGTCCACGGCGGCCGCGCGGGAGCAGAGGCCGGTATGGCGTCTGGGTACTTCCACGAACCCACCATCCTGCGCGACATGAAGCAGTCTATGCTTATCAGCAGAGAGGAGACGTTTGCGCCGGTCTTGGGGGTTTATCGCTTTTCCACCGAGGATGAAGCAGTCCAGTGGGCTAACGACACGAGCATGGGTCTCGCTAGCTACTTTTTCACGAAGGACATTGATCGCACCTGGAGAATGATGGAGAAGCTTGAGGCTGGCATGATTGGAATGAACACTGGCAACTCGTCGGCGGCGGAGTCTCCCTTTGGCGGTATGAAGCTCTCCGGGTACGGAAAAGAGTCTGGCAAGGACGTGGCGATTGAGGAGTACCTCGTTTCAAAAACTGTTACTATTACCCTAGAGGGTCATTACTGAGGGTATTGCAAACGATTCCTAACACGTAAACGCCACTATATACAATGTGCCCGTGATGATGCCGGGGCTCTGATCATGTTCGGGTTGGCAATAGAAATAGCCGAATGTCGAGGCACACCAGGGTCGTGTGCTAGCCGAAGACCTCATATAATCGCAGCAGGTGGTAAACGTGTAGATATCCGTCAAGTGGTGTTTAAATCTAAGCATTGTGACTCGGTTTCGGGTATCGCTTGGAATCCGGTGGGAGCGACGAAGGTGCCACATTTGCCATTATAGCATACACCTTCCTCCACTGCGGTGCCGCAAGGTCGCCCAGTCGATGCGAAACGTTCGTTGGAAGATCGAGCTGTGTTCGGAACATTCTTCGGCATGCGTGGGATCAGGACGAGGGGAAGGGCCTCGCCTCGAGGTCTCGGTGCTATAGACCTGTTAGCCCGGGTAGAACGACAAGAGCAATCGCTGGGGGAGAGGGCTTTACCAGCAAGAACCAACCCCGACGTCAGAAGCAGAGAGAAAGCAAAGCAGCGGAGCCGCATGATTCGGTTGATTGATGAGAATTGTTGCTAGCTTTACGCGTCAATCGTCGGACTCGTTCAAGATCAAGAGTGGCTGGAAATGGCACGCTTCGCAGTCAAAATCTGTTGATAAACTGAGAACCCGGTTCTTTGTTCGAATGCAAAAGCTGGAAACTCGCCTCTCTTAATCGAACTTCTCTTGCGATCGACCAGGATCAGCAACGAGAGCTTACAGCGAGGACTAGCCAAGTCAATGGATGATACTTGTTTCGGAGGTTGTACCGTGAGACGATGACAGATTGCGGGGTTTCGGATCTTTACATGGTCTGCATTCCCTCAATTATGCAAGGTAACATTTTTTGTGTTCTATCCTCCGACAATTCTTATGCAAACGCTGGCAAGGATACCCTTAATGGCAGCAACCAGCCACCGGGAGTCTCCACCTCGCGCCTCGTGATAAAGAACCCACGCAGCAACGCCATAAGAGAAAGCAAAAAAATGTTGAAAAATATTGAAAAGGCAGAAGAAGAATAAGAAGAAGAAGAGGAAAAAAAGAATGCTTGAATAACAATTGTTGAACGTTTGATAACTTCTGTATCTGATTGCCAAGCTAGAATACTTGGGCTACGAAAACCGTGGTTCATATTAACAAAGTGAGGGCTCCCACGTCCACAGTGCTTACTACATCAACGTGGCTAGTTTCACGTATGACATGGCATATTTTGTCGCTACTTACACCTCCAGATGCAAATTGATAAGTTCTTCCCAGAAGTCAAGAGTGAGAGAAAAAAAAGATTGACCAAATTACCACGCTGCACAGCATCCAATTCACTGATCAGATCCTCAGCTTGCTCTTCTGCGACAGCTGACATTATCTTTGAATGGAAAGAGGAGTGATCAGGTGGTATCAAAATTCCAAACGCATACAGATCCCATTCCTTGTAGTTTGATCAGCAAACCATGATATGAGAAGGCTCCGTTCATGCTGTTGCCTTCCTCTTTACAACTACTCAGAAAAGTCTGCCAAACCCTAAATTCCCCCCCAACATCCTACATTTCTAATGCTCCTGTTGTTGTACTATAAGAACTCGCTGTAACCTTTTGTTTCTCAATATATCGAAGCATAACGTTGGCATCAACGGATATCGGCGATCTCTCAACACCATGTTAGGCATACAGTTCGTTAATCAAGCGCTCATCCATTGTATTATCATATCCAACAAGACTATAAACAAATATATATAGTGGAGTCATGCAACTCCAAATTTACCAAAAATAGGTCTTGGCTGTACTTTGCCTCGATCCGGAGGACTGGTTGATTTAGTTTGAACGACTAATCAAGCAAGCTTCCAGACCACAACACCTTACACCAAACTGAGTATCTCTTATTTCTCCTCTTTCCCAACCACATTTTCGGGTGCACTAACGCCCTCATAGTCCTCTTTGTAGGTCATGAAAACATCATCATTGACATTGCGATGTCTCACCCAGAACGCAATCGTTTGGAAGAATAGAGCAATGCCAGGAGCAGCCCAGGCCCAAATGAGTGTTGGGTCCGCAATAGCTGGCAGTAGGATTTGACCCAGAGCACTACTCAGAGCCGTCATAAAGAGCATGAGAGCAACAACAGTTGATCTCATATGCTCGGGAGCACGAGCGTACGCCAGCTCATAGGCTGTAACATTGATAAAGACCTCAGACATTGCCCCAAGAGCGACGTTGGGCATTTGCCACCAGATCGATAGGGGCGAAACACCGTTGCAGTCGCTTGCATTGTATCCGCTTTGAAGAAATGTTAGCACCGTCTACGGCTTAAAGTTCCGAGAAATGAACACCTACCAAGGGCTTGTTTGATATATGCGCCATTGAACCAAGGCACCAATCACGGATGAGATTGTAGCAAGAATGAACCCGAGCGTCATTCTGCTGATACGGCCGAATTTGATGTTTCTGCGTTCAAGGAAGGGGTACACGACATTTGCCATGAACGGGGAGAAAATGATGATAACCAAGGGATTGAAATGGCTAAGCAAATCGTTGGGCGCGCCGTCAGATGTCATCGCGGCTCCCTGGTTGCTTTGCACATTGCCAACGCCACCGTTATTCAAGGCCCAGATGGGGATGTACAGGAAGATCTGGACGGCTTGCCACGTGCGGCTTGCGTCATCGACATCCTTCTGTGAATAGCTGACATGGACGCCTCGCTCCGCCAGGAGGGAGGGTTTGACGTTCTCCCAGAAGTTCTTTGAGAAAATGTTACCCTTGCTAGCCTTGAGGCCCGAGATGGTTATCTTGACAAACCGGTCAAGGTCGGAACCTTGGGGCGGGACTTTGACGGTACGCTTGTAAGTGGCGGCAAGCAGAACCGGTAAAAGAAAGTACACGATTCCCGGCACGAGGTAGGCCAGCCAGAAGCTGTGGTACTTCTCGATGTAAACGACGGCGATGGAGAAGAAAGCGCCGACGTTGATGAAGGCGTAGAAGATCAACATGATGTGGCTGACGGTGGTCTCGGGGTCGACAATGACCTTCTCTCCCGTCTTAAGCACCTTTGTATATTCTCGCTGGTGTTTGTATTGGTCGATAACAGTCGGCGCGACATTGGGCTTAAAGATACCCGCTCCGATGGCGAGGGTAAAGTAGCTGATGAGGAACACTGCAATAGCAGCTGCCTTGCTGCCCTGCAAGACTGCAGGAGCAGCACCGGCCACCATGATTACATGGGCAATAGCTCCGATCATGACACCCCATGCGATGGCCTTGTATCTACCAATCTTGACGTCTGCAATCCAAGCACCAAAGATGGGGATTAAGAAAGCCAAGAAGGTGAACAATAGACCTATTGATGAGGCTGTCCGCAGTCCGAGGTCGAGAGCACCAGCATGAGAGTTGGGCTTGGAGGGGTCGATGGCACCAGTGCCCGGGCCACCTTCGGGGAGGGGAAACTGGAGATAGTTGTTGAAGGCGGCCTTGACGCCATAATACGATGCCCTCTCGGCCATCTCTACTAAACAGAGTGACCATGCCGTGAAGGGGATCGTATCGGCGACTTTGCGCAACGTCGAGCGCTCCTCTTCGGTTGGGACCGGATAAGACTCATCGTCTATGACGGTGCGTGCACGCTCGAGAGACGCATCTTGAGACTCTGCATCAAGAGTGGTGATGTATTGCGTCTTTTCGGGGTGCACGCCTTGGTCGGAATCGGGCTCGACGACCTTCACCATGTTGTTGCCAACGACGTTCTCGGCTGCGAAGCGCATCAGTCGGGGCTGCTTGGACGCTTGTCAAAAGGTTTTGCACATGTCTTACCCATGGTTGATGGCTTCGCTCTTGGTTGGCTTCGCGGCTAAGGATGAGAGAGAAACAAATTGCTAGGGAAGCCAAAGTCCCCCAGGTTCTGCTACTTTCCGCCTCCTCCTCCTTCTCCTGTTCAACTGATATGTTATCTGTGAGACGTCCGAGACGTTACATCCAAAGATATGACCCCGGGAACCACGCTTAAGCGACCCATCGAACTTGTCGACTCTCAGAACCAACGTTTGGTCCAGGAGGCCAAGGCGGGGCGAAGGTTGATCGCGAGCTTGCGAAAGCTTGTTGCGATATTAGAAGCGACTCCATCCATATCCCTGTCGCCGGGAAGTGGACGGCGGGTTCACGCACAGGCACTCAAGTCCTCGACCAGCCTTCCTATCGACCTGAATGACATGTTTATGTTAAGCTGACTGTTTTTACCGCTCAATCCGCAAAGACCGCATGTTTAGTAGATTAAACTTGACTTGGCGTGTACCGAATTAGTTGCTCGCGAGACACTTTCCTGATAGGAATGGTTAAGAATGGGTTGATGTTACATCGCCATCTTCCCCGGCCAAAGGCCCGTACCATATATGGGGGTGAATCGGGATCACCGTACTTATCAGTCTTCACCCGCCAACTACCCTAGTCATGATAACGATTGCGTGCTTGCCAAAGGTGGGGGTCGTATCTCGGCACCCAAAAAGCGCGAAGAGCATTGCCCAAGGGATGATACACGATATGACTTCCCCCTCTACTCTGTTCTACCAAACGGGCCGGCCGAAAGCTTATTAAAGGTGTTCAAGCTGAGTCGGGCGAAATGTTGGGGAAAGCTGTGATGTCGCCATAATCCACACAGATTTTATCCTGGCTGTCGTTGCGTAACAGATATCTCAACACGACCCATTGAAGAGTGACGTGATCGGTACACCGACGCATCCATTAAAATTCGTATTGCCAACATCCTTCTTCGCTTTTGACCGACCTTTTGTCGAATCAATCAGCGAGCGAGAAAAGCAGCATTGCCTGTTCTCGTCTCTGACTGAACAAATTTCGCGGGAATATTTGACTTTGTCAATGCTTGGCTGCGAAACCCCCCTAAGAGGCCCCTCCTCCCTGATGGGTTACTCACCGTTAAAACTTTTTTCTATTCTTATCTTCCCATCCTCTTTTCCTGGAGCTACACAGCAGCAGAATGGATTTTGGGGTTCTCGGAAAGTCCTCCAGTACAAGAGTGACTCTGTTCTTCTGCTTCGAACAAGACCCCCTTTCTTGCACCCTAGGAATTTCAGCCGCAGCAGACGTATTCAGATAGATGGGCAAAGACCAGCTGACGCTCGGCCCAAAGTAGAGTTTTAAAAGATCTCAAGTCAATGCTCCAGGCAGAACTCAGATTTTACTTAATGGGGTAAGTTGATGCACAAATTGTTATTTGTTTGGTGCCAAGGTATAAACATTGCTTTGATGAACGACGTTTGCCTGGTGCTCATTGTTACATGCGGCAAAGAGAAGGCCGATGATAGCATCAACAGTTTGCTTCTAACAGGGCTGTTACAGAAATAATCTTGCAATCGAGCATACATGGATTCTGTAAATTAATAAACTGCCTGGTCATCAACGCACGAGTTTGACTGGTGCCGAACAATGTTGTTGCTTTTGTGTAAAGTCCAATGTATGGCTCTGAACAATAGCTTCACAGACAACGCTTGTCACATGTATGAAATGTTGTGTGTCTGTCGCCACTTGTCACACAAGCTCCGACTTACAATTCCATCGTATGATTGAACATAATCTCTATTGCAAATAGTGGTTGCTGAGACAATATAGCCATTTTTAATTTAATGGCAATCATCATAGGTATCCAAAAGCCTGTGCAATAGGAGTTTTTCTTTGATCAAAAGAAATGTTGAAATGCGCTAAGTCAAAGCACCCACTTTCCGCCCACCCCTGCATTCCGCCCACCTAAAAATAAAGCCAATATAACCAACACCACTTTATTCAATTAACTATCAACA
>MU843445.1:0-41186 GCA_030867255.1 Colletotrichum somersetense | reverse complement strand
CGAGAGCCTCTGGAGGTCTTCAAATGCTGGCCCTCTAGGTTAGGCTCCTTTCAACCGGTCGCAAAGGGTTAATCGTGGTACACCCCATCGCTTAGAGGCATCGCAAGCAGATACCCCATCTGCTATATCGTCAAGTGCCCGACGGACTTCATATTCGGTATATTAGACCATTAGGCCATAAAGAGTATATCCTGAAAAAATGAGTTGATTTGGAGAAGGTTGGTAAAAGTGGTGATAGTTTGAAGTTGGAGGGTATCTAGAAAGTCGGTGGCTGGGCGGCATTTTTGGGGTGGGCGGAATGCAGGGGTGGGCGGAAAGTGGGTGCTTTGACTTACTATAACTGAGTCTCTCAGGACAATAACGACTATTTATTTAAGCTGTTTCGTCACTTTATAGTTACGTAAAAGCGATTGTAGCTCACATATAGAACCCATAGTTATAAGAACACGCGGCCAATCAGCACCTATGGTAAGCATTGAAGTCTGTTACAGACTGTGGTCACTACTGTGAGATCAAAAGCTGTTTCGGCCAAATTGCGTCGAATTCGATCAGCTGCAATATATTCAGTGGTAATCATCTTCTTGGCTCGAATAAGACATGGTAAATGCAGTGTTTTCACAATAATATCAGTAGCAAGGCTTCTCTATGAACCATAGGATATAGGCTTCGATCTGTATTATTATCCTTCTCAGGTCCTTGTTCAATTCGCCTTACTTCATCGTGAGATATCAATGTTCCAGATTCAAAACGCCATCAACGAAACCAATATCACAGGAGAAATATTTGGGGCTGTAATATGTAACAAGTTATTGCAGAGGATCCTACCACACCTACTCAAGAAATGGAAAATGAAACTATGAGTTCATACATAGCATCACGCAACAATAGGCTGTTTCCTCTCAAGCTCTTGACTCTACATGTATATACCAATCAGCTTCTTGAATAGCATTACATCTCTCAAACACTTTCGTTTCCTACAAATTATGTTTTGTGTACCAATTGCAAGTCGTCTTGCTCAGATACACAAATGCCTAGAGCATTTGACTGTATTGATTTATACTTTTTCGGTTGTTCATGCCAGTATGAGTTATTACCGGTAGAGTAACTGCCAGGATTCGTTAGCATTACTAGTAAAGCAACTACTGGCGTACGTCGGGGTTAAAATTTAGGGATCAAACAAGTTGCCTTACGGCTCGTTCACACATGTAACATCCCGACGATCGTCCTCATCGAGAAGAATTCATACCAACCGCATTTACGCCCCGAAAAACCTTCTTCTTATCATATCATTTTGCTTCTTCGCGGTTGCCAACCCTATTTGATAGTAATATCGAACTAATCCCTAAAACACTAGACGTTAACCATTGGTTTGTATGAAGGTTTTTCCTTGGCGGCCAACCGGCCTCCAGACACATATCTTGACGCGGGAGTAAGATAAGATCAAAGTTACTATTATTGAGTTTCCTCTACACAAGTGAATATTTCTGTCAGCTGTCTAGCTCATGTTGCCGAGGCAAGCGGCTAGGGAGAGCCAAAAGCCATAAGATGCAGCAGCTCTTACCTAACCACAACATGTTACCCAGTAATTCACATTTCCATAGTTCCTTGGATCATATACACGCTATCATGGGTGTTCTTTTCGCCACGGCCATATTGTATAAACCAAGTTGCTGGGCATCCCAGCAGACAATGGACCAGCATACCCTTTTATGCACAGTATGGCCGCAGTATCTAAGTCTACGGGAGGCATGCGACATCATCGATCAATTCGATGGCGATGGTTGGCTCAAGGATCGACAGATTCTTTGGAGTGTACAGACTCAGTTGAGGTTCAAAAGATTGCCAACGAAAACGGGATGCAGACTCTGCGAGTTGCCATGGGGCCACTCATGGATTCAGACAACCCATCATGTCTCAAATCCCAGAAATCTCCAAGTGCATGGAGCAAGTATATCAAGGGCGCGTCTCTCACATTTGCGTGGCGCATATCCCAGGGGGGAGTTGCGACAATCATAACACCTCCACCGCCTGATTGTTTTCACCCGTCGGAAATGATAAACCTTCAGGACATTGAGCTCCCGGTCATTCAAGGCTGCTTGGGAAATCGGCCTGTCAGTCGGATCTTCTTGTGGCACCCTACCGTCAAAGGCGCAGAGTCTTTTCGATATCAGATCTGGCCGGTTGATCATACCTCTTCTTGGTACGAAAAGTTCGAACCCATGGCACAAAGGAGACGTCCATGGAGAACGATAAGCAAGCACCGAGGTTGGTTATAATTGAAACCAGTAATGGCAGCGACAATGCATTTTGTTGACTCAAGACAGTACCGACGAAATGGGCAGTAAAAACCGAAGTTCTCCGTCCCATTGTTCCAGAGATGGCTGCACTGCTCAAACGAACATCCTTGAAAGTGACCGAAATTGTTATCAATTTTTGGCACGAACTGACTCTTCTGGTCAAGCTTCTGCACATTATATGATTCTTCTTATCATGGTGTTCCGACTACTCGTCCAGGTTCTTATCCGTGATGAGACAGATTTGCACGAGACTGGACAAATGAGCAATCAACCTCTCATTTCTGGTTATCATCGCGGAGCAAATACCACCGAAAGCGGTGTATCTCCAGCATTTAATCAGCAGACTGAAAACCAAGATATGAAAGATGGTGAAGTTAAACAACTTCCGTTGTGTCTTAAAACCGCCGACGCTTGCGTCACTCCGGGTCCAGAAGACTGCTCAATACAACAGAGCCCTACTATAGCTGGAAAAGCCCACACGCCTATCATGGTGTCTGCTGAGTCTTCAGGACCAGTCAAGTGTAGTGGTTTCGTGTCGAAGGAAGACAAGGCCAAGGCAAAGAAGCAGAGACAAGAGCTGAGGGAACAGAAGAAGGCTATGAATAAAGGGGAAAAGGCTATGAAGAAAGGGGAAAAGGCTGTGAAGAAAGGGAAAAAGGCTGCGCAAGGGAATTCCAACAAAAGCCAACCGGCTGCGTAATTTCCAACATTTAATCCCAGCTTTGCCAGATCTAGGCAGTACGATACTCCCAAGCAGATTATGATTATTATTTCACAGGAGTCGCTATAGCCGTCACGCAATCAGACTCGTAACTCAGAGTTCCTTGAGAGAGACTATATGATCTATACCCCTAGAAGTCATGCGAGGAAGCTTCGTTCTTATCATCTTGGCTTTCAAGTTTTCAGTGATAAACCCTATACTATCAAGTAGGAGTCAAAGAAAAACCAGGGAGTTGGTTGCATTCGTGAAATCCGCAATGATCTGATTCCAACCTGCCTTACTCGGGAAATAATGGCTTTGCTATGAGTGTATGTATTGAATACTTTCCAGATATTAGCTCTCGAACACAACATAAAAAACTGCTGTCTTCGTGAGTATTATCATTCACCGTGTCTCTCTTCACAGGCCAAACTACAGGCATCCCAAACTCAGCAAGTTTTTCAGCCCAGTGAATCCACCCCTATAGACCAGGCTTGGTATATGAGACCAATCCGAAAAGAGATGCGAATGACGACCATCGATATCAATAATTCATGTGAGAGACGAATGAAACGATCTAAAGTTATGTCCTGCAACCTGCAGTGGACATGGTTCTATCACCTCTGCAGCTCTACAAACACAATGAATGTCCGCGAGGCGATCATTCTGTTTTCTTAGACACGACTGGAACTGCCCACATCAAGCTGGTCATCTCGATGGAGTTGAGGCTTCTCCTCATTGGGACATTCACAATCTCACATGCTCGAGGCATGAGATAATAACATGTGAAGTATCACCCATTACCCCAGATTTGACATCACAGCACCACAGATCAGCGACGCTATCTGGACCCCTATTTCTATGACTAACGTAGATTATCATCACATATCCTTATCCATCAACCATTCGGGATAGACACACCCTCGTAACATCAGAAGATGATCAACAACCGCCCCCCTCTTCTCATTGACCACATCCGAGCATGAATTGAACACGGAAAATGCGGATATAGAGAAGCTGGAGAGGGTTTCAAAGAGTCCAGACTTCAGGACGATCACTGGCGTCATGAACGCCATTCACTTCCATCCATTTCAGGGTCTTTTCTGACCGGTAGCCAACCAAGGGGTGTCGGGCAGAGTAAAGGGTAGTATTACTTCACACCCACTCACGCCTGTCTTTACGCCACAGCCTGCAGTCGGTGATCCATCAAGGATCAAGAAGTGCCTCATTGGACCCTGGAACGCCCTGTCGCAGGATGTCTGTGTAGGCGTTGCGGACGACATGTGAGAGGCCAATGGCTTGGGTGTCAACCTCACACCCATAACCAAGTGTGTCGCACGACGCCAGTACTTCTGCAGCTCGCAACTTCAGGCTTAGGCGGTTCCAAAAGCAGATGCCATCTGAGCGACGTTGGGCACGGAGGGGGCTACTTGGACAGGACGATATCTCCCGACCCTCCACCTCATACCCTTATCACCAACCGAGTGGAGAGTTTTGTTGGGGCGTCCAAGTACGAAAAGGGGATCAGAACCCATACGCAACAGGCCGGATCGAGAAGAGTCCATGTGCTGTGGTGGTGTGCAAGATGTGACATCGGTGAACGATATGGGGTGTTAGTTAGCAACGCAAGTAGCAAAATGCTACCGACACGTCGAAGCAATACCTACAAAGCATTGTTCTCCGAAACCGCAAGGACGTGAGGAACCCAGAAAAGACGCACAGCCTCGCGCTTAGGTTGACTTGCCTCCTGTTCCAGCAAGGTTGCACGAGAAGACGACGGACGGATCAGGGAGGGTGGTCGGGGAAATAAACAGACAGTGAAGAAACACGCCCCCTCCTCCCAACTCTCAACCCGCGCCTTTACGGCATCCAGGGGCCCTGCCAACGGCGCAGAACCGTGCTCCTTTCCCCCACCCTTCTCCTTTCCCCCTCTTTGCTGTGACATGCTATGCGGCGAAATGCACCGAAGCTTTCCCTCCAGACCAGATAGCCCGTGCCGCCAGCTCCTCGTTTCCGCCATCGTTTCCCGCCATCGCTGCGGACAAGCGAGCAGCACTCACGGGCTCTCCCAACAGCGCGCACGCACATGTACTCTGTACACTCACACATAAAACATCCACTAAGGCGAGGTTGGCAGTCTGTCCGAGGCGCGATTAGTGGCGATAGAGGGGGGGCGTGGTACTTGTGTTTGTCGCCAGCCGCCCCGGGCTTGCATCTGCGGCGTGTGCTTAATGCTCCACATCGGCCTGAAGATGGTGATTATGTTGACAGGGGGGGGGGCTCGCTGTTAGTTACCATCAGTCGTTCCATCCGTCTTAGCCTCAGCGCGATATGTGACTGTGAGCAACGAGATGGACAACGGGCCTCAAGCACGGAGCAAAAACCGGGGCCTGCGGGGTTGGGTTTCCCGGGTGGCCTAGGAACGCGACGACCGAACGCCTGGATGGTACGGAGTCTCCAGAAGCTGACTTGCGGAGGCGGGGATAGTGGCCCGAGGTGTCCGAACCACTATATGTACTACGCTAATCCCTGGGGATCGAAACGGCGGGCTGGGCTGGGCTGGACTCGTCGGAGACAGCGATAAAGCCTCAGCGGATATCGCAGCAAGCTGGTCTGATTGGGGGTGCTGAAGCCGCTCTCCATGTCGTCCCCAGTTCAGAACCCCTAAAGGCAGGTAGATGGACAGGCAGATGGGCACAAACACCTGCGGCTCGTCCACCTTGTTGCTCTCAGCGACGGGGTTAACGCCTGGGAGAAGGGGGGGGGGGGGGGGGGGGGGGGGGGGCGAGCTGCTCTGGCTGCGATAACGGGGCCTGGTGCGCTGGAATGGGTGGGCGGTGGAGAAACATGGGCACGGGCGAGGAAGATCGACATGCCCGTTCGCCTTTTCGTACGACGTGCGTGCGAACTACTATGTATCTCAGAGCTTTTACTACAAGCTAGCAACACGAACCCCCCTCTACTGTGTACAGACTGGCGCCCCCTATAATAGCGTGTGTGTCGAAAGGTAACACCGGCCAAAGGGTGGCTGTCGTCTGCCCGCAGTTTGGCAGCGTCGCTCATCTCTCCGCGCTTAGCAACCATGCCGATAGACCCTTTCCGCTGGGGTCTCGTCAGCCGTGTCAACAGTTACAAGATCTGAGCCTTGAAGAGGGGTGTGGTGGCACTTGGGCCGAGTCTCGTCGCATCTTCGACACTCATCGACGACGGTCTGGAGCGTGTTCCACCAAATCCTGTCCCACCCCTTTCGCCCAGTGTTTACATACATGGTGGCATCTCTCTTACTGCAGAGTGTGCAACACACATCCCTCACCGGTCCTGGTGTCTTGGCCAGACCTTACCTCGTCTGATGGACGGGGCACACTCACTCACTCACTCACACTCACACCCGTCCCCACTGACCGACAGCGTCGGGTCCTCGCTGACGGTTTATCTATGAACGCCACAGCTTACGAATGAGGCGAAATGTCCAACAACGTTCAGACTTGACTTTTGGTCTGCTCTCGAGTAGGGTGACTGTCAGGCCACCCTTCCCCCCCCTCCGATGTCGCCGGGGGGTCGGAGAACTCGCCAGCACCACTCGGCAACGAGTCGCAGTCGCCATCGACGTGGAACATTCACACACCATCATTACACGACTCTCCAGCAGCGGTGGAACTGCAACCGCTATTGCAACGTTCACGCTATCCAATCTCTTGTTGCAACTAAAAAACAAATAAATAATAATAAATAAAAAACACTCTCTCGCTCTCTCTCACTTTGCAAGGACCATCGGCCGCCCACCCCGCTTCTCTTGTCACCGGTCTGTGGCGTCCGAGTCACGCTTCTCGACTGTAACCAAACGTAACTTTGATGGATGGATTCATCGGCCTCAGACCCTCATCTCTTAACCGCATCTGCATCGCTCGTTGGAGCAGACGTGGAGTCTAAGAGTGCCATCATGCCTGCATGTTGCCTCGGCGGGCGGCGGCGGTAGCGAAAATCTCTGTAAAAGGCGAATCTTGTCTCACGATATGTGCCTCGCTGAATTGCTCTCTCTTACGTTTCCGCCCCCCCCTCCCTCCACCGTCCTGTGTTCAAAGCTGACATGTCCCGACCATCGGCTTCCCAAAAGGCTTTGCACGCCGCGGATTGGTCCGTTAACCACTCACTCATCTCGTTCCCGTTGCCGTTGCCGCTGCCAGGGTTTTATTGTTGATGCCTCGCTTTCGTGGGTCGGGCGGTCCCTGGACCCCTCTTCGTCGTCAGCGTCGCAGTCCAGAGGACGGGTGCCTCATCCGCTGGCCGTCCGAATCGTGGCTGGATCTTTCGCAAACCCTGGTCTATCATGTACGTAAAATACGTTGAGTACCTCGGAGGATTTCGCGCTTCGCCCATCATGGTATGCCGCTGATGAGGGGCCCTGCGAACTCCCATCACCCATCGTGCAAAGCCTTGCCCTACCAGGCCCAGCCAAGTCCATGGCCTGTACATACACCCTGGATCTGTGACAGCATAATAGCCAACGGGACATCGTGGGGACCCGGATGGATGCACAACACAGAAATAGGACAATGTCACCTTGTCTTGTCCACCACTTCGCGTCTTGAGGCTCACTCCACCGCGACGACGACAACGACGACATCTCCCCATCCGTAGGAACGGACTCGGGCCCAAACCAAGCCTAGCCACGTTCATCGGACACACGGCCATCTTTAGCGCCGCGACCGCGCAAGAAGATTGGCAAAAACATACATCTTCCAGCGCCTCTTTTTGCGTGCCACGCCCACTCTCTGCCGCTATTTCTGGTAACCCGGGCTCGCCAGCCAAAACCCGCCGTCCAGCCTCCCATGTCAGTTTTCCGGCGCACTAGCGGATTAGCAGCAACCTCCGGCCCAGTCCGGCCCAAAACAAGAGAAAAAAAAGCCTCCTCTGTTGGACGAAACCAGACAGCGACAGTGTCCGCCGCCGTCGGGGCCCCTAGCAGAGTGTAGACGACAACAATAAGCTCGTTGTCTGCTAGTATGGTGGTTCGACAAGCGGGAGAGGAGGAGGAGGAGGCACAGGAGCAAAAGCACCGCGTAACTGACAAGCCATTGCCAGCCTTTCCAGCCTCCGGAGCCGGCGCTTCCATCCCAAGTGGCATAGTCAGAGCGCACATCCATCCCATCGGCTAAGAAACAGGTCGAGGAAAACTGAGTTATATCCGGAGAAGCAACATTCATACAGACACACCGACCAGGCTTACCTTTCCTCCGTGCTCAATGACTTACTACTAGGCCTTGGTCGTTGCTAAAGATACCCGGGATGGCACTGACACCGGCTTCCCCCCCCTCCCCCAAACCGCCAACCAACGGCCAAATCCATCTGTGGTGTTGTCCTCGGCCCTGGAAAACATCCCACTATGGCACGTCTAAGCAGGCACCTTAGGTTCCCAACAAAAAATTAATTGGCTTTCTCTTTGCTGTTCGCCATCCCCCCTGCCTGCTCACCATAGTCGCACAGACATTTTCCCCTACGGGGGAGGCGAACTACGAAATGGGCAAACTCTCCTCCCCCCCGGAGCGCGGATATGCCTGGCGCCCCGACGCCTGTAGCAGGGGGGATGGGGTTATGGGCACCTCAAACTTGTACAATGTATTAATGCGAGATTTGTCTTTGATATCGAGAGAGTAGAAATCGCGAGTTCGCGCACATCCCCTTCCCAGTAGGGTCTGGCAACACATGCCTACCGCATCTAGATGGAACCCCTCTTGGCTTGCATCCGTATCCTACGATGTACGTCAAACGTGTCTGAGCAGACGTCCTGGGCCATGCACAAGGCCGCAAATAGTGAGGGACAGAGATGGAAAGGCAGCAGCACCCGTGGACAGATAGCATGTATCATCGTGGCAGCAGAAGCGCCTTCACAGTACGGTACACTGCGGGGGGGAAGCTGTATGCAATGTTTGGCAGCCCAGACTTCTCTCTATCTCTCTCTAGACTTTCCCTCCCTGATAACAACGTCTCATCATCGGAGCCCGGTCGCATGCCATACACCATCAGACCCATCCATCTATGGCCCATGGCCCATATCCTTGCCATGGCACCACCACAACCGCCGCCACACGCTGTCTGCAGAGACTGGAAGACGCGCATTCTCACACATTCGCATGCACACCCAGACCGCATTCCGCATACTGCATGCCTATAACATGCAGGCCGGGGCCCCACGGCCAATCCACTGCTCTGTATGGGGGAGGAGGGAGGGCCTTTGTATGGGTACCACCCGGACGCATACGAGATGAAAGTCTTGCCCGTGTCCGGACAGGGGCCCTTGGGAGGGAGGGAGGGTCAAACCAACAGAAAGGACAGCCTTTTACAGGCCGCCGCGGCGGCGGCGCAAACTACACACCACCACCACCATCAACCTACGGCGGCGTTCGTCCTCGTCTCTGCCATGTACTCGACCACCGCCGCTATCAACACCACCACCACCATCACCATGAACAGGACCACTCCCGTATTCATCTCTCACCACCCCTCCTCCACCCTCGAATCCTCCCGTTGCCCACCACCGCTGCTTCCCGCGGCTGCACCTTCCCCGCCCCTCGCCCGTTTTGCCTGCGCCCGTCGCCGTCCAACCCAGTAGCCACAATCTTCAAAAACGATCGTCGGACCCTGGATCACAAAGGAGGATGAAAATCTGATGCTCTGGGTTACACACGCAGAGAGGGTTCAGCTAGGTTGCTTGCTTGCTTCCATGGTGTAGCTCAGTCGATCCGCGACTGGCCACCGGGAAAGGATTGCCATAGGTGCTGGAACCGTCTAGAGCCCAAAGGAGGGCCCTGATTTGCATCTTCGCATATTTCAATGTCAATCACACTGGATGAGAGAGGAGCAGACCTTTGGGGGGGTGTGGACGATCACCTTTTCCCCAGGACCCCTATGACCTCACGTCAATACGTCTCGTCCATCACAAGCCGTAGGATTGCAACCGTATCCTCATCGTCCGTGATGCAAAACAACATGGTGTGATGTTGTTGATGCCGCCACGCAGGGGGGGGAAAACCCCCTTCGCAGTCATGATTCTATCTGGCGCGAAAATCTCGAGTGGCCTCACCTGTCTGCAAAATTACGAAACCCCCCTTGTCGACGCGGTTCCCTCCATCCAACACCGCAACCCATATTCAACATCCACCACATCCCTCCTCGCTTAGCATACACGGTATAAACGAGGCTGTCGTGGAGTCTGGCTGCTGCAGCATGACGAGCTTGCTAGACTGCAAACCCATTAATGTCGTGGAGAACACAACGGAAGGTAGGATGGCCTCTCCTCGTCGTGGCAAATGGTAAGCCGTGGCGTGTTTGACCGGCACTCCATCAACATGCTTCTCACCCATCCCAACCAACCCATCTCCCTTCCAATTCCTGCGTAACCTAGCTCAAGGGGGGGAAAGGATTCCGAAGCCCTGATATCCATCCAGACCGGCCTGGTCACTTCCACCCTGTACCTAGTCCGCATATCGCGTCAACCCGCTCGCTTCGACACCACATATCCACAACTGTGGAAGAAGCGCCGAGATTGTCTCCAGTTCCCCGAACTTCCCCGTGTCTTTACCGTTCTGAAAGTCCCTCACCTTCCCTCCCACCTTCTATCAGCCCCATGGGAAAGGGGGCTCTTCTCCACCGCAGCAAGCATGGATGTTCATCGCCACTCCGGGGGTTGCGGGCTTTGCTTTACAAAGGAAAAAGAATAAACAGGACAAGAACAGGCATACGTCCGTCCGCTCGGCTGTGTTTCCCAACAACGATTACTTATGTGTTTGACTGTGTATGGCTATCACAGCGTACCTGTGGGACCTTACGAGGGACAGTCATGTAGCAGTACCTAAGCAAGTTCCCCCAACGACGACGGCAAAAGGGTAACCAAAGGAGAAAAATCAAAATTTAATAACTCCGAACAACGGGGTTTAGCAAAGGGGGTTCCCCGGCGCTCTCTGTGAACAAGGTCATCCTGTCTACCGTTCCTCTCGAGAGGGGGGGTGTGGTTGGTCCCGCTTCGACCGAGAACGACTCTCAGCTCGAGCTGTCGGCATACTTTCTCCCCCGCAAAATCTCAACTCGCGTCACCCAAAAGTCTCTCCAGCCCAGTCACGACATCCCCAGAGACGAATAGGAGAGACCTATCGCTCGGCGGGGGGGAGAAAGGTAAGCAAAGCACAGACTATGATGAGCTGAGAGGCACGGTCTGAGCCCAAACCCAATCCCCGCAGTCTTCTTCCTGTCTGCGAGAGCTTATGTTTACCTTTAACGAAAGCGTGTCAAACGGGAGTTAGCCTTTCCGCCCGCGTAATGCGTGTGTTATGTACTAGGAACAAGATACGAGGAGACGGCCGGGGAGGTGGCAAAGGAAATAGAGCAAAACAAATACCAGACTTTGGCTGTGCAGGAGCCGGGCGTCAATCAAACCGGTGATCCGACTCGTCCTTCCCTCTCTTCTCCCTTTCTCTCTGTCTCTCTCTCTCTCACTCTCTCACTCCCCCAACCCAACAACGGCCTCGCAGTTTGGGGAAGAGTCAAACCGTCAAGTTTTAGTCTACAAATCCAGCCTGGGATCACGACGTGGAGATACGGGCTTCGGCCTTTGGAGGGGCAAAAGTCAGAATAACCCAAAATCGAATAAGAATACCTACGGCTTCTTCGGTTTCAGGGTCCGGTGCAGTCGTAGGCTCGTAGCCTCACTTCCCCGCCACGTACCGCCCGCCTGTCCCGGAACCCGGGCGATTGCGAGGCTTTGCTCTCTCCCCATCCGTGCAGCTGCGTCACGATATCCCCACCATTGTTCCCAATTGCCAATCTTCGGTTTCGGCGTCCAGGGATCGCCGCCGCGCCTAAACTTGCAAGTCACTGACGTGCCCCCCCCCCCCCCCCAGTGCATCAATGCGCGTGTCACTGGGTAATGCCGTGTCCCAAAGCTCCGCATCCCGCTGCAGAAGCCCGAGGGGGAGGGATGTGCGTTTGCGCAGTGTCGTGCTGTAAAGGTGAGTTGGGTGTAAGTACTCCGTACCGGGACGTCGCCGGCACGATGTTCCTCCATCTCGGCGTCGGCGTACCGGTGGAGCGGACGGAGGACCCTTGGTGCTCCGCCCGAGTCGACCCTCCCCTCTCGCGCCGATAAGCTCCCCTCCCCCGGATTCCACAATCGTTTCGTTCCGTCGAATGCCCACACACCCCGGTCTCGGGTGGGACCCCATCAACGTCCGCGACGAACAAGCGTGGCCTTCCAGGGTGATGATATGTTGCCGTTAGTTAACGGTCCAACCGAGTCTCTGTCGCCGTCGATAAGCCCTCTTTTCATGCCGCTTCTGCCGTCCTACAAATATCAGGGTAGCATCGAACCACTACCCCCCGGCAAAGGCCGAGGGCCAAAGGAAGAAACCAAGATACCAATCAATATACGATGTACATTCCCCGCGTCCAGCTCGCCGGCTATCAAGAACCATTCGACGCCACAGTCGCTGGGGATCCCTCCCCCGCCCTGTTCCCACGTCACACACATCATGTCTCTCATCCCCAAGCCCCTTGTCTCTCCCGTTGTAGCATCGCTCGCGTGTCGGTGACGACTGCAGCTGGGACGCCCAAGACCCCTATCAGATCGCCCTTGTCTCGAATATCCCCACTCTCTCCGATCCATCGCATGCAGACAGCTCCTCTCGCATCGCTGACTTGCCTCGAACGCCAAATACATTTCACATGCCAGATGCGTCCGCTCGCTCTGCTCCCCCCCTTGCGTGTCAGTTTCCACGGCCGCCGCTCAACCAGCTTCTGTCATTGGCAGACCATTTCCAGACCGACCCGGTGTATAACGCAACGGACGACGGGCGGAGAGCAGAGCCCTCTCCTCCTCCTTCCCCTCATCCCCTTCCCTTGCCATGCCCGCTTGCGTGCTACCCAAAACCGCGAAACCCGAGCTGCAGCGAGCCAAAATCACAATGGACCTCCGTCGCGTTCAGGGAGAAGGTACACCATCCACACGGGAAGCGCAGCGTTGGTGGTCATCTTATTTCTTCCCCTCTACACAGCAACCTCTCCGAGCTCGTCTTCACTCTTCCCAACGTCCCTTCGCCTCAGGCAACGGCAACGGCACCAACACCGCCAACACATCAGGAAAGGCAACACCATGGTACCCAAGCAGGAGGGGCTAACTGTGTATCCCCCCAATCACACGCCGGTGAGATGAGGCGGCAAGCTAAGAAAAGGAGCCGCTGGGCCTTTGGTAAGTGCAACGCTTGGGACTAGCACCCCCTCAAGATGGTGTGCTGACCCTAACCCCTGCCCACCCCTCTCCCCTCTCTCTCATTGGCACGACGACGTTCCTGTGGCCAGGACCGGATCTGGACAGACGGGTAACCCTCAGACATACACACACACACACAAACAGGCACACCGACGCCGCAGTCCACTTCAGGTAGAGGCTCGAAGCTGGTTAGGCCTGGAGCCGTAGACCTCGTCTCCCCGCCTCTCTGCCAGTGGGGCCATTCGCTTCTGCAAACCGCGCCGCGGGTGGTGTTTCGATCAAGAGGGAGAAAGCGCGACACGCCGCTGCACCCGAGTCCGTAAACAGCTTCACCGCGAGCAACGGCCCCGCCCCTCCCCCTCTCTAGACGCCCGTCAACCCGCCTCATCAGAGGTATTGATTGCGGTCCACGGCCGCGGAACGAATCAATGGGCCCGGAGGGAAAGCCTCAAGAATGTCATGTCACGACTCCTCCACCACATCGTTTGCTTCCCCGCCTACGTACCCATCGAACTAACTCACCGAGGTGGGTATCTGACTTTTGATATGCTATGTCAGGAGAATGGAGGGCGGGGGCTATGATTTGCTATGTTGCCCTTCCCGGTCATCTCGCAAAGACATGACAAGCTGGGATTCTTATCGGCCGTGTTTTTCATTTTTGCAGCGAGCAAGACTCCAAATAGAGAGATAGAGATAGGGACAGAAAGAAAGAAAGAGCGTCGCCGTCCAGCGCTGCGCACACCGTATCTCTGAGTAGCCGGCCCATCTGAAATTGGCCTTCCCATCAACCTGGCAGTGATCAAGCGGGCATAAACCAGTTACAAACACTAGTGTCCCATCAACTCCACATCAGCGCCGCGGCGATTCAACGTAAGAGTAAAAATAAACGCTTCGAGATAGGGTGAACGGCGAGTAAGGCGGCGCCGAACAAAAACGCGGTCTGGACGCCCGCGCCGCGCCCGCGCCCGACTCGAACGCCAAGCGCGACAAAACACACACACACACACACACACACACACACACACAGAAACACACTGTCAAATAGGCTATACGCCATACGACTCGTCTGCCGCTCCTCCTCCCCATCGTCAGGAGTTGGCGATCTCCCCCCCCTAGTAGAGCCGATCATGTACCCCGGGTTTCCAGCCTCTGGGTAGAGTGAGAGGGAAAAGAAGAAGAGGAAGAGGAAGAGGAAGAAAAAAAAGAAAGAAATGGAAAGGCAATGTTGGACAAGGAGGGGAGACCCTGAAAGCTAAATCCAGACCGGACTGGAACTTGCAGATCCCGTCCGCAGGCCCAGCAATCTTATTCCCAGGAAGAGAGATAGAGAGAGGGAGAGGGAGAGAGAGATAAGAGAATGGGTTTCGACGACGAAACACGCATACACTCCTCCCAAACGGGCCGCGAGGCGAAATCCCCAGTCTTAGCGTCCCGGCATGAGTCCATAACAGAAACCTCCGACGAGCCAAACGTTGCTATTCTTCTTCTTCTTCTTCTCCTCCTCCCTACCCCGGCGCCGGGCCCAAAAGGTAAAACCTACCAGACGCCACGCCAAGAGCGATGAACCCGGCACAGCGTCCGTCATGATACTTCACAGCCCGCCTCCGCTGCCGCCGCCGCCGCCGCCACCACCACGTTGGAGGGCAAACCATCCCCCCCCCCCGGGCCCTGGGAGGCTCCAACTCAGCAGAAACCTCGGACGAGACGAAGAGGCAAAACGTAAGGCGAACGCAGGGCAGTGCCGGCCCGGTTCGATGCCCCCCAAGCCCAAGAAAGCCAATTCAACCAGCCGCCCGCCATCATCATGACGGCGAAAGAAAAAAAAGGGAGAGAGAAAAAAAGAAAAATCAAAGTGACCCAAGAAACCCAGACCGGGACTCATGCTCCTTGGCGCTTCTTCTCGTCTTCCTTTCCCACCTTTTCCCCCTCTTTCCCCAAGCCAAAACCTACACGCCTAGACCTGGGGTATGGACATATGCCAAGGTCTGCCGTGCTTCTCTGGACGATACTGAAACAGGCTTCCCCCATACCCCCCTTTTCCCTCATTGCTCGCCCGTGCACACGAGGTTGTGTGCTGCTGCTGCAGGCATGCAAGGTCGAAGACGGTACGACCGCGCGCCCCCGAGAGCTAAGTATGTTCTTCCCCAACATCGTTTCCTCGTGTGGCCCTTACCGTTGCAGCAGAGGTTTGGCTTTGTGTGGGGTAATCGCTCGAGGCGCTGGTTGGCCGGACAAGGGGACATCGTGTGCTATGAGAATGTTGTCTCATCAACGGGCATCGCACTCTCTTAGGCCGGGGGGGGAGAAGACTAGGGATTGCAATATTTGCCACACCCCTCCATTGAGGACCGGGTCCCTTCGTGCGAATGACGGTCCAGTGACCACCACCACGACATCTCGTGATGCCCTTGTGTAATTAAACCTACCTGCCATCATGACTAGCAAGAAGGGGGCGGCGGGCCCATGGCGGTGTTTGCATTCGAGGATACGCTGCACTGCAGTAAGTCCGTATGCATCACCTGCTGGAACGAGGAACGAGAACTTACAAACAGGGAAAAGAGCATGAAGCCATCTCGAAAGAGAACATCCTATGGCAGCGAGCCGTGGCGTTCTAAACCCCCCCCCCTCTCTCGCTTCCAAGCCAGGCACAACAGCTCGCAAGGCATGCCATATCGCCTCCGTCTCCATACCTACTGCGTATGCACCCCCCCCCCCCCCCCCCCCCCCCCCCCCCCCCCCCTCCTCCCCCCGGAGTCTGGGGAGTCTGACTGCATGCGGTTGCGTGTAAATCTGACAGCGTCTCACCGAACCCTCAGAATGCGGGGTTGGCACGCTGTCTCACCATTGGCGGATTTGCTCAGCGACATTTGCAGCTCTCCCCGACGAGTTGAAGATAGAAGCCCCGGCCAACCCCGCCTTCTTCAACTCCCGCGACCGCCGCGTCTGCCGTAAGACCTCACGGGTATTAAACCCTTGGGGGCTATGGGGAGGGTTTAGCGTCGTGGGATAGGCAGTCGATGCTGTGCAACCAACGGAGTGAGCCCGTTTCCTCGTGCTCATCCAGGAAAACCTCGAAGAGAAAGAAGAGCCGGCGTTCAATTTAGTGCGTCTCTTGAGAAAGGGGAAAGAAGGTGAACCTGTCAGATGATCAGCGTTCCGTTACCAGCAGCAAAAGTCATAGTGACGATGATTATGGAAGAAACGCCGTACATGCCAGCCACTCGGTCAAGACCATGACCTTGACTCCATCGCGGCTCCATGGTCACGAGATTTCTACCACGCCGTCGTGATGAAAAACACGACTGACATTCTCAGCATGACGCAGGACATGTACGTCGGCGGTGGGAATCCCGAGTTCTACCGCGTCTCCGCAGCCACTTGTGCTTCCCCCGATCTCCAAATATACCATGACCGGAGCGAGCTCTCCGGCATGCCCATCAACCCCCCGGTCCAGTCCGACCCATTCCATCCGGGAAACCGCAATGGAAACATCGTTTTCTCACCTCACCCGGGTAAATGGACCCGAGGGTATGACCACTCGGGGGAAAGCCGCCGGATGTTCTTGCGGGCCAACCTTCTTTCTTCCCGCTGGAGGGAAGTCTCCGTGGTCTCTGTGGTCTCATCGCATGGCAAAGTTAAGATTCCCATGGATCTTGAACCGTTAAAGAAAACCTTGGAGCGACTGGTCCGGGAAGGGCTTTTTTCCTCCTCACCATCTTCTTCTTCCTTCCCCTCTATTCTTTTTTCTTTCTCGATACGGTCAGGACACTTACACATACCCACACCCCTTCCAGTCGCGTGTAAGCTCTCACGCCGCCCCCACCCCCTTCACACCGACAAAGACAAAGACTTGTTATACTCACGGCCACTAGTAAAGGAAACGAGAAAGAGGGGGAGGAATAAAAAATAAGAAATAACAGAGGTTGACGGAAAGAGCCGCAATCTGAGGCTTGGTCGACCGCGCGGCGACGTCCGGCGCCGCAAGTGGACAAGTGGGTGGGTGAGAGACTTTGTCGTGATTTCAACACTGGCACCACCACTTTGTAGGATCTGGGAGAAAAAAAAAAAAAAACCCCAACTGCCAGCCCGTGGGCGGCAAACTGTAACATTGACGGGTTAGAAGCTCTCCCCTCCGCAAGGTAGATGATGACTTTTGCTCTTCCTCCAAAGCAAGGAAAGAAGGGAAGAAGAGAAGAGAAGGGAAAAAAAAGGAAATAAGAAACACGAGATGAAAATCTCACCGCTATTTGATCGAGCGATTGGTTACACTTCTTGATCACCATTCCAACAGTGCCTAGCCACCAATCTCTCCCTTAGGCTTAGTGAGTTGAGGCGACATACTTCCCGAAAAGCTGGCAGCAGAAGATAGGGAGAGAGAGAGTGTGTGTGTGCCAACAACGGCGGCCCGGAGATGGCAAGGATCTTGGGTCCGACGGCGGCGCAGTGGACGAGCCGTGAGAATATGGCTGCATGTCCTACTGCGCAGTCCCCCTAGCCCTCCCCCCCCCCGGTCCCGAGAATATCACCTGGCCGAAGCTTGAAGCGGGTGATGTGGAAGAGGCGTCCGGCGTGTCCTGGTGGCCTGGTTGGTGGCTCGGAAGCGCGGACAAGCCACACGTCGACTCTCTCAAGACTTGGTGTGGCCACTTTGCGGAGACGCGCCCGGTGAGGCGCAAACGCCATACTCATCAACTTGGCTAGCTGAGATATAGGATGGAACGCCCCCCCCAAAGCAAGGCAGGGCCGGTCCCGTGTGGAGTTTAAGCAAGACCGCCCGAACTAAAAAAAAAAAAAAAAAAGGAGCATTCTTGGATCATTCTTGATCAACAGTCATTGGATGGGCGAACCAGGTTGAGGTACGCGTCTCAATCCGCCTCTCATGGTAATCGGTCTCGAGAAAACCCGGCGAGCACGAACTTCCAGCTCTTTCGTGGGTTGTACGACCCGGCTGCAAGGGACTGGGCCAGAACAAGTAAACCGTACCGCGGAACCTCCCTTGCTCCCCCGGCGCCGGTGGTGGTTGTGCCCCCGATCTGGACTGCCTACCCAGCTAGTGGTTTGTTTGCCCTGATTTGGTGTTTGCCTTGGTTGCGCATGGCGTTGTGCGGTGTGAAGGAAGTATGTCTCGGCAAAACCCCTCCCCCCTCCGACTACAAATAGAAACAAATAAAAAAACCAAGGTCCCTCGGCGACGGAGCGGTTCAACGAGGCTAACCAGAGTGAGTTGTAGAAACGGCCGTGCCTGAATGTTCCTTCGCTCAACGCGGGGGAGTTGGCCGAGTTGGTAAAGAGAGATGGAGACCATGTCTGCTTCGCCATGTCTACGGATACATAACGTATTTACTGCGTAGGTAACAGCAAGGCTCGTTTGGTAAGTTCGGTGCTGCAGATTTCCAATGCTCGACTTCCAGGGGGGGTGAGACGACCGGGGTGCATGCTCTCCCCCCCCTTCCCTTTGCACGACTTTTTTGTCGAATGCCTCTCTCTCTCGTGTTCGTTCGATGTGTGGCCATGCCATTTTCAGATGCAATTTCCAACGCCCGGACGGGAAGAGGCTCGAGATGGACGTCTTGACGGGGTTCCATTGGTGGTCTAGATCCGTTCATCCTTGACACGGGGGGCCGTCGCGGCAGGGGGGGGGGGGGGGGGGGGGGGGGGCGATGGAGCCCCGTGGCAGCCGTGTCCTCCTACCATCCGAAGTGGGCACGGATGCTGATCTCTGGTGGAAAAGTTCCGGTCACTCTGTGTAGCGTAACTGTATCCGCTAGACTAGGCATCATGATCTGTCTCTTCGGTAGTCATTTTCCTTGCCGTTTTTCGATGCTGGCCTACGCTATGCCTTGACGAATGGCATTGTGGAGACTGGAGAGATCATCTGGGCAAGAGAGAGAGAGAGAGAGAGAGAGAGAGAGAGCACTAACTTCTCGCTCCGTTGTTTGGGCCATGTTCTCCTCTGTCACTGTCCAGCTGTCTAGTAAGAGTCCGCTGTAGCCGTGAGACAGGCAACGCAGTTGATAGAAGCTGCAGCGTACATGGTAGTGCACGTCTAGGTCCTCTTAGCTCTTTGGTGAGAGCTGGGTGGACTGCCCACCCTAGCCAGGAAGTTGTCGAGGTCGCGCTGCCGAAACTGCGGGCTCCGGTGAACGCTGTTTAGCGCACGGAACTGTGGTTTGCTGCCCGCCCCCCCCCCCTGTGTATGCGCTCCCGTAGTGCAAAGTACATCGTCGCTCGTTCATTGAACGAGTTCCTTGGCCTTGGCCTTGGCTTCTTTCCCCCCCTGTGGCGCCCAGCGCCAACACCGCCTGAAGCGGCAGAGGCACCGAGTTTGGCAGCGTCAGGTCTAATAAAGAGACGGACCCAGTGGACGGGGGGGTGGTTGATGAATCGGAAGGGCGGCGGCGCCTCTCGAGTCTCCATGTGTCCCATGGGGGGAAAAGAGGCTAGCCCCCGTCCCCCCTCGACCACTTCAAGCCCTGCGGACCGCTAAGAGCCCCAGGCGCCTGGATGACGAGAGGAAAAAGCTCGATCGGGCAGGTTAATTCACGATGACGGGCGAGGGCCGTGAAACGGGGCTCTACGTCATTCGGCCTCTGCAGGATTGCGACGACGACGACGCGCGCGCGCAGCCCCCATGTCGGTGCAAGCATGAGTACGGGGAACCGAAGAAGAGGAGATTTCGTGCGTTGAATCGCCATCGTGCCTCTTCTTTTTTTTTTTTTTTTTTGTCCCATGTTTGTGTCTCCAGGCCGCTAGACGGCGGGGGACAAGCTGGAGGATTGGGGTTAAAGAGGAGAGGAGAGGAGAGGAGAGGAGAGGAGAGGGGGCGCCTCTCCCCCCCCTGATGGAGTTGGACTGATGACTCCGGAAATGCATGTGTAGCGATGGGGAAAAGGAGAACGAACCAGTGCGGGTTCCACAGGGGGGTTGATGGCCATTCGGGTGTGTTCATGGTCAATGGCTCCATCCCCATGTACGATACCGGTATGAAGAAGCTGTTTTGACTGGAGCTAGGTACTGGCCCCGGTGCGTTTGGTGAGATGGGATGGGATGAGATCGGCCTTGGAGTAGCAGTCGTGTGTGTGTATGTAGTATTTGAGTACGGAGTATCGTCGCAGCATCGACAACGCGCAACGATACATCGAGATCTCGTCACGGGCCCACGCCGCCGATTGATGAGTCTCTCTCTCTCTCTCTCTCTCTCTCTCTCTCTCTCTCTCTCTCTCTCTCTCTCTCCCTTGGCTTCCTTCTTGTTTGTTTCCTTTTTTCAGAGACTCGTTTTGTCAGCCGTTCTCGGAGCAAAATCTCCAAAAAAGCAAAAATAAAAAATAAAATAAAAAAAATCAGCTGGTGGCACCATTTTTGCCCTTCTCCGCATTCTGTTTGATTCTCCGCGCACCCGAAGCCTTGCGGGGGGATAATAACACACAAGCAAAAGTCTCGGCGGCGGCGGCGGCGGCTGCTGCTGCTGTTTGTTTTGTCTCGTCTGCCCTGTCCTTTTCGTAACTCTCCCCCCTGATGACCGGCTTCGTTGACTTGGGGAATGCATGGGGATAGCCACCACGCTTGAACCCGACGCCATGATTTCTCACCCCGTCTCACCGGGTGCTGACGGAATGCGGTCCTCGTAGCTGACAATGGAGTCGAAAGTTCCCAAAAAAAAAAAAAAAAAAAAAAAAGCCCAACGGACCCCTTAGTCTCCCACGGCCGAGAGAGTTCGCGGGCATCAATGTGCCTTGCCCTCCATATGCCTGCCCTCCAAATCTTACTAAATTCCTCTCCCCCCCCCGGCCAAATCTTGCATGGGCAGCCGTTTCTAGCCATGGCCATGGCCGCCGGCTGTGCACGCAAACGAAGTGGCCATGCGGAGGAGGCGGAGAAGGCGGAGGTGGAGGCCTTATCAGACAGAGAGACAGACAGAGAGAGCAAATAGGCATGCCGCCTGCATACATTGACCTTCTCTTTCGGAATTACATGATAAAAAGACCACAGACGCATACCGGTTCCATGTATGGATAGTCCTGCACCTCCTGCTGCAGCCTCTGCATCCAAAACTTGGCAGCACCCCGGCTGCTCGCTTTGGTGCCTGCACGAGAGGTACGGATACTTCGGCTACACCCAAAAACCTCGCGCAGATCAGTGGGGGTCTCGTCATCGGCCGATAACGTCTCGCCAAGCCCTTGTTCGCAACCGAGAGAAAGGTCTCGACGCAGTCCATATTGCGCGGCGAGGTACATACACGCCGGCCCCCATCCAGTCACTCACACGCGCACACACACACACACACCTGCTGCCCAGAGAATTGGCCCGCAAGCCCGTGAAGAAGGGGTGGTGGTGGTGGCGACAGCAGAAGGGAGATGTTCTCCAAAGACCCTATGTGCCTATGCACCGCGCGGCGAGGGAAATCAGGGTTCACCCGCCTCACAACAAAAATAAAAGGTCCCGAGTAGTGGTGGTGGCATTTGGAGTTTGATCGGCGCACGCTTCGACGCCAGAATACCGGGTTCGCTTCGAGAATTAGCATCCCACCTTTTTTTCCCCCCTTCTTCTTGCTTGTCCCGGCCATCTGGGCTGGTGTGTTGTCTGGACAAGCCGTGGGGCCGGCGGCCACCTCTTGTCGCCGCGACCCCACGCGGGTTGGCGCTCCCATGGCTCTCCCATGGGCCCTGGCTGTGTGGAACGGCTCGGGGGGGAGGATGGTGTTCCGAAATAAACGTGCCTGGAGACTGAGCAGAGAAAGCCGGTCAGCTATGTGCCTTTGCTTGCGCAAGGACGACGACGACGACGACGACAACGACGACGACGACGACGACGACGACGAAACGACACGTCTTTGATCACCATCCGACCACGTGCCGAGAAGCACCGCATCTCGCATCGAGCCTCGTTAGCGGGAATCGCTGGCCCGGTCGTGCTGGCTCTGGCCCCGACCCCATTGCGTCATGAACCTACTCGGCCTTTTTCCATCCCTGGTTGTCTGTCTAGGGGGGCGTGGCACGGAGACGGCGCAGTTGATATCGACCTCGTGAGCCTCCTTGCAGGACTTGTCTGCATTCCCCCACAAAACAAACAACCGTGCCATCCGAATCCGTACGTGGTGGCATCTTCTCCAAGCCCGTCGAAACACTGGCAAGCTTCCCACCCGGCCACTCCGCTTCGATATACTTCGAACTCAACTCGGAAGTTGCGACGTGACAAGGCAGTCAGTCGGATCAGATCCGGTTCCCGTAGAGCACGCGCGTGCGGGTGACCGGGTTGCACCCAGACCAGTGATGCATTCATACACATCGCACTATGGTTGGTAGGTAGTAGTACGGCCGTCGGCTGCGGTGGTGGTGATGGTGGTGGTGTCGTGATTGAGACACAACAATCTACCCGTGCGAAACACCGCCCTGGCGTCATGCCTCTTCCTGCTTCCCCGAACTCTTTGTTCTTCTCTTATTTGTCCAGACAATCAAGGAAACCTTTCATGCGGGAGGTCGCATGATTGGCCAATTGGTCCTTGAGGGACACGGACCATTGTGGCGGGTCGTCGGTATCGTGATAGAGTAACAGGGCGACGACTTCGTCATCAACTGCATCTGCAGAGAGGCCCCTCGATGCCCGTCCATTCTCGATGCTCTCCTGTCTGCCCAGATACATGGTATACCGGTAAGTAGGTAGAGGCACCGCCATAGAGGGTCGTCGTCCAATCCCTCGGTCCTCCGCCCAAAGGCAGCATTGTTGCGCTGAGGGTATGATTGGCCAAGACATGGGAGACACCGGGGGTGGGCCATTTTATACTCATTCTCCGTACTTCTTACGAAGCGCATGCATCGTACATAAGCAGTAGGAAGTCCGAATATCTTATCCGCAGTAGCGACAGACCTAGGTACTGCGTGGACCTCCACGGCTGCAAGGACATGCCTTGCTCCAATCCCTCGTCCTCCGCCCAACAGCATGCGCTGCCCTGGCCTGGCACGGATGATCCGGAAGCTGACGCGCTCCGGCAGCGACTCGGCAGGCGAACCCTACCTACCTAGCTAGTCTCGTCGACAGTTTCTTGACTTTCTCATCGCCTTCGGCTGTTCGCCTCCACCAGCTGAGGTCCGAGTGGATGTCAAGAAAGACTCGATCCAAACTCTAATCGAGCTTTACTCCAGTTTCGACACATCCACGACGTGGTATGCTTAATCGGAGAGAAAAAGGACGCTTGCTGGCCAGCCTCACCGCCTCTTGACTCTTTATTTCCCTCCTCTTTCTCCATCGATTCACCACGTCTTGTCGACGCAACACCAAGCTGACTCGAGTGGGAAAAGGCCATGCCCCTCCGATGATGGTTTCGACTTGGCGTCCCGCCCTCTTTTTCTTCATCATCCATGAGCCAGCATAGAGGGAACGGATGGCGTGGCGTCTGTTTGTTTCTCTGCTCGTCCGTCGCTCGTAGAAAGTTGACTGAAACACTTTTTCCCGAGCCAAGAACCTGCAGAAAAAACAAGCGCATTCTCCCACCCCCCCCCCCCCCCCCCCCGCACGCCAATGTCGTGCGATTCCCAACCGGGATGCTTTTTTTGGGAGGGGCGTACAGTATCCATTCAGTATTCCGCCAATGGCAAAGTCAGGACACGGCCGCCGCCTTAGCCCTCCCTCCCGCACTGTGTTTGCCGTGGTGGTGTGTGCCAGACTCATAGCTCGTCCCATCCCCGCCGCTCACCTTGTGCCGTATTCGGCTCACCGTCTCAATAGACACCATGGCCGGAGGAACGTGTCCTGGCTGGCTGGCTGGCTGGCCGTAAGTTTGCAAAAGGATTTGCTGCAGGAGACAGTAATCTATCACGACATGACCCTTCCATCTCCAGATTTTAGACGTCGATCGAGACAATGGTATTCGACGATGATGGCAGGCCCCGGGCTTTAACCAGGACCTCCGCCTTTCTCTAACTCGTCAACCATCGCTGATGCAACGAACTGCTATCTAGATCGATGGTCCGACAACGCAGAGTCGTGCCGATAATGCCTTGCTCGGGTGTGTTGGAGTCGTTGCAAGAGTCAGTTTGGCGACACAGAGGCGTCTGAAATCATCCTTGCTCCCCTCCCCGAAACCCTGCTAGCAACGGTGTCTGGAGAACGCCTGGAGACAGCTGTTGTCTGGGGAAGAAAACGCCACCATGGGCCGCTGTCGCGTGGAAATAGACAAGTGCCAATATGTGAACAAGCAGCTTTGGTCGACCAGTCATCTCTTCCTCCTCTCGTCCAGTTCATGCTGGTCTTGGATTCATTCCTTTTGAGGCCATTGAGCCGCTCCCAACGAGACGTACCGACGAATCAGAACGCTAGGCGCCATGACAGCAGCATGAAGCTGAGATGGCCGGGTCCACCAAAATGTCAGGGCAGGAAATCCCAGTTGCTCTGAACCTGTAAGAAGTCAACACTGTATGATATTTTGCGCTTGCTTCTATGGGCACGATGCCGGTTGCGTTGGCAAGTGTTCAGTGTACCGGCGGAGATCATCAGAGAGAGCAGGATGGCGCGGTCGCATGCAAAGCATCAAACAGAAACAATAGCCGGGTAGCATCATACCCAAAGCCGTTGGATCCGGTTTCTGCGTCGAGTTTGGCACCGAAATACGGTCTCTGCAGGCCTTCAGGGTCCTCCTCTGCGCATATGATGGGCGGCAGGGTCTTGTTGGTCTTACTTGGTAGGGGCCTTGTGGAATGGGCATCCAGGCTGTGTGCGGTGGTGCGGTGGCCGCTATCTCGGGTGTGATTGTGTGCGGGTTCATGACTAGGACTGCGTTCCTAGTCTTACGACCTGAGGTTCAGGATGTGGTCTTGAACTTGAGCTCCGCCTTCGGTCCGCTCTTTAAAATTAGTCCAAGGGACTTTAATCACGAATCAAGGGCCAAGATGAACGCCAGCCCAGCACGCCGCCGTCGGACCTGTTGACGCTACAGGTGTCAAAAGGCGGGTATTTGGCATCTCCAAAGGATTTGACGCAACTCCTTCCGTCAAGCTGCAGTAGTAAGTGGTTCCCTGCGCAAGACGCATGCCATCTCTGCGTTTAAACAGATTTGTGTCGCGATGTGTAGTATTTGACGCGATTACTTGCGTCCTGCTGCTGCGTAGATAGTCCTCCTTGCCCCTTGGAACAGAATACCTACTCGCAGCGCAGGCGAGCCTGATCCGTCCAACCGCCCATCCCATCCGGAGAGATACTGAGTGCTCTGTGCCGCTCCTAGTCCGGATGCGATGGTGAGGTCGGGCGGACCGCACAAAATTGCCTGCCGTTGGATTCGATCGTCGCGGTCCGCCGAACTCTCCGAACTCCCTCCAGATAAGAGACCTTGTAATAAATAGGTGTGGCTTGCACCATGGCTTGCGTGCTTTGTCTGTGCATGGGCCTTACTGACGCCCCGCCCCGGATGATCCTTGTCGGGATGCCAGAAGCAAAAGCTAAATAAAATTCAATGCTGTTGATAAGAGAGCCTAGACGAGGTTGGCAGGGGCCACCAAGGATACGCGGCGAATCAGGGGCAATCATGGTACGATTTGGGTAGCTATCTCAGATTGCGAGGCTGATGAGAAAGAAAAGTGATGAGACCCGGTTGGGGGAGGTGTGCGCTGGCCACGAATGGACGCTAAGCCGGCGCCTGGCTTTGAGATGCAGTGGAAAAGCCCTTTGGTGCCAAGTGTAAAACCGGCAGCTATCCAGGGCGAGGCCAAGATGAGAGGAAGGATACGAGTAAAGTGGTTTCTGGCGCATCAGGCCACAAAGTAGACTCTGGCGGCGGGCGAAGAAGGCTGATAATGATGTTACGGCAGCCACCACTACGGCACTGCGCGGTGAATGGTTGAAGACGATGTGAGAGGGGCGGCTCAACTGCAACGGGCTGTGTGGCGTGTGCATGGATCCTTACTGCGAGGTGGGCATCTGTACTCCGTACTCCGTACAGATACTTACTTCGATTACTGGTGGGCAGCGCCTACGGCTCGGAGCTCTCATAGGTCCGGCGGCGGCCCATGTCTTGCATGCGCAACATGCATGCTGTACCCGGAGGTGAGCGGAGAAGTGGATGCGCATGGATCCAAGTACCTGTACGATGTACGCAAGTGGGATCGGGTAGCATGTGTGGTGGATATGGCTACTTCGCGCGTAAGCCAGCAACCGCAGACGAAACAGAGGCTGTCTAGGCGAGAACGACCGAGGGGTTATGAACAGGCAGTAACTGCACACTGACGGATGGTTCTCTATGCGTACGACTTCAACTCCGCTTGTCAGACCGGCCTGGGGTGAAAGAGGAGGACCCAAATGAAGACCTGGAGAGGCAGCAGCTGTACGGGGACACTGAGGGGGGATGGAGATATCCACACCCTATGCGGCCAGTGGCCGACGCATAGATGGACGGACGCAAGGTTTGAGGGCACTTCAGCAGCCATAGATCCGGCGAAGATGGATGTGAGAAAGGCCGGATGTCCCGCGGTGCTCCTACCCCTCCCCCGGCCTGGCGGTCGGCGTTCGGTAAAAGATGGCAGCCTAGCCAGATATGAGGGGTGCGCAGGCGCGGGTACCCTGAGCCGGGAGCGGGCTGGACCGTACTGCACGGCGACGCAGGTAAATCCGCGGAAAGCCGCTCGCTCGCTACAGAGTCAGATCGGGACACTGATGGGGGCAGCAGCCGTGATAGATTGACGTGCGACGCGGGAGCTATACACTGAAACCCGAGGCTCGTCGAGTGAATCTGAAAGTGGCTCGATACTTCAAGAAGAAAGCAAGCAAATGGCGGGCGGTTGCTGGCGGGGTCGAGACGACGAGAAAACCATCCGATCAAGGCGACACCGGGGTGCGCCTCAGCTTGGACGGACGTAGGACGTGGCAACACTGAGGCAGCAACGGCGAGGAAGACAGGCGTGTGTCGACGTGTAATGAATGGCGGAACATTTGGTTGGGTAAAATGGCGCGATGCGACAAGTCACGATTGGATGCGTTGGTCGCGGAATGGCTGGATGGGACTCCCGCGATGAGGTGCCAGAGCGGCTGGAAGATCCCCTCCTCGTCATCGTTGCAGACCAGCTTGTCCTGGCTTCCGCCAAAGCCACGGTGTTGTTTCTTTGCTGAGCCAGGCGAGGCGAGGCTGGGTTGGACACTTGATGAAGGCATTTCCCTTGTCCGGACTGCAGCTGGCGGTGCCATTGCCGCGACAAAAAACACGTAGGCGGCACCGGCCGGCACTGATTGATAAGGACGGATAAGAGCAAGGATAGTACAGGAGGAGACACGTAAAGATATTAAAAAGACAAGTCAAGAGAGTCTGTCTGTGCCGCCGTGGCCGAGGGAGGTGGAGCATTCACAGCATGAATGAAGCAAGCAGGTTGGTCGGAGCGGGCGAAGCTGATGTTGCAGCGGCATGTTGATTTGCCCAAATTGTTTTTAATTATTTTATTTGACGTGATTAAACTTCCCGCTGATAAGGAAGGGGGAATCAATCTGCTTTGCGTCGGTCGGTACGGTACGGTACGGTACGGTAGGTATGAGGATGCCTCTTTCTTTGGTGGTGGAAGGGACGGCCTTGGATACAGAGGCTAGACTCAGTCGATTACGTGGGGCTCCTACCCACTTGCCATTTCAGGTAAGTACGTATCTACCTGTCCAAGAGTACCTGGGTACGTACATACGAAGGTAGCTTTGCTGTTTGCCCTTCCCTCCTTCTCTCCTTCCCACTCCACTCCCTCCTTGAGAGTGTTGGGTCTTTTAGTCATCCCGGATCCAGTGATGCTCTCCGCGTCTCCCACTCGCCCCTTCCCCGTCCTTTCCCCAAGGTACTGTACGTACCTACCTAGCTTACCTACAGCAAGCACCGTGCCGCCACGAACTGCAGAAGCGAGGACCCGCACTCCGGCCTGTCCGCAACACCATCGGCGCATCCTCTCCAGTTGGGCATGATAAGCCGGGGTTCAACTCAGCAAATAGAGAGGGATGGAGTACCTAGATTGGAAACAAGCTGCGATTGTCGATTCTTGAGCTCTCTCTTCCGTACGCGAGCGTCCAGGCGGCCAGTCAGAGTCCGTTGGGGAGAAAGACGTACCTACACTACTACATATATGTAGCAGACGGGCAACTAAAGAGAAGGAGAAGAAGAGAGAAAGATGGAATGAAAAAAAGAAGTCGCGCCTCATCCCACCTCGCTGGTCTGGAGAGGCGCCTGCGGGAGCCGCCCAACGGCCCGAGCGGTGCCTGCTCTTACCCCAATCGAAACACCGGAAACGTACGAATAGTATACTACTAGATACCATTTGTAAGTAGCTAGATCTGACAAGGCCTCGTACTTGGCAAATGGGTTTTTTTCTCCTTCCCCCCCTCCCCTTTTCCACAAAAGAATAAGTAAAGGAAGGGAAGAAATAACTCCACCCCATCCATCGCCGATGCATAGGCGAAGCAACATCCGTAATGGGAACTGCGCCGCTCTCCTTTTTCCTACACACATTGTTTGACTCGGTTGGGGACTTGGGAAAAAAAAAGGATTCGCCATCGTCAATGCAACGCAACCATTGGCGGTTGTCAGGAGAATAGAGTGCGACTTTGCGTGCGGATTATTCTCTGCGCCATTTCTCTGTCACGTCCAGTGGCGGCTTACCTACTGTCGGACGTGTGTGTGTCCTGTCCATTCGTCCCGGAACCGTTTTCCATGGTTGGGGGTGAGTGAGACATTTTGACGTGGGAAAAAAAAATTCTTCACTGGGATATGTTGTCTCCAACGCGGCATATCGCGCGCGCCAAATGGCCCCCATTGCGTGGCACGGCAAGGCAAGGCAAGGCAAGGCAAGGCAATGGCATGGCATGACATGGCACGGCTGCTACCAGACAGAGATGATGGTTGATAAAGACTCGCTGCTCAACATTCTCACCTTAGTAAGGCGACCTTGCTACAGTACATTACATGCTATGCTTGCTACCTGGGTACTTCGCATACAGCAGAGCAGTATCAGTGCCACCCTTGTCCATGCCAGTGCTAGCTAGTAGCTGTGACGCTGATGGCCGCTGTTGATGATGGCGCCGGCAGGCATCGGTCGTTCCATCGTCCAACATGGCCTGCCTGCACTGCACTGCACTGGCCCGGTCGAGGCGCTCGCTCGCTGGCCTCGTTGACTGACACTTCACTCAACCCACCAGGTTGGCACTGTCTGACTTGGCCTTGGTGACACACGCACACGACGCAGAGCATTAGCACTCGCATCTGCACTGGCACTGGCACTGGAACTCGCATTGAAGGGATGCAAGGTCGCCTGACTGACCAGGTCGGCGGACCGTAGTATAACCCCCGGTCCGGCGTGCGTGTTGTGGTCCTCGTGGTCTCTGGGCATTCCAGAAGACAAGACCCGAAGTAAGTTAAGCAAGCAAGCAAGCAAGCAAGCAAGCAAGCAAGCAGCATGGCGTGGAAGAATCGAAGCTTTTCGCATGCGTGTTTGATGTTTGTCATGGATTTTTCCTTGTTGTTGACAGTTCCAGCCAGAGCAGGCGGCCGTCCAAAAAAAGAGGGAAGACGTGGAGCGTGGGACAAAAGCGGAACGTGGATCGGACATGGTCTTTGCACGCACGCACTCACGCAATGCGCATCCATCCCACTACGGTGGAAGTAGGTACGTACGATGTGCCCCGTCCTCGATCCACAATCTTCGTCCAGTGTCTCGAGTGCTGGTTCCAGCTCCGCTTCGCACTCATCCAGGCGTGATCCTTGGGGGGCATGTTGACTTGTCATATCCACCGAATACGGGCGCGCGGATCAGATCGCCAGAACGGGTCCGTCGGGGCGGATGGATTCCGTTCTTGTCGCTGCGTGTCAACGGCCGGCCCCCCAACAAACCGCACGCTGCAATTGGGCTGTCCCGGCCATAAGGTTCGCGCTGTGCAGGACGAGAGTCGATATCAAAAGGTTGTTCGAGTCGTGTCATTTGCCCCCCCCCCTCTCCCTCCTACCGTACCGGTCGGCTCCGCGCGCGGGCGGCATCTGAGGGCAGTTCGGCCATGGTTGGCGGACCGAACAAAAGTAAGCGGTGGTGCATGAAAGGGGGCGATGCTATGAAAACACCAACAAACAGGGAAAGAAAGAAGCATGGCGACGGTGAGACGCGACCGAGACGCGGCTCAACAAGATATAGCGTCACGATGACACCTTGGTCGCAGGATATACAGATACAGATACAGCAGCGGTACCGGTGCTTCAGATAAGGAGACGACGAAAGACCAGCTTCGTGGCGTGGTGGTTGAGATAAGGTAACGCCGAAAAGTGATGTAAGCGGCCCCTGTTTGAAGGGAGAGAAAGGCCCAGTGTATCCGTATGTGTGTATGTAAGTATGTATGTACCTGTACGTCGTGGCTGGAGCTGACTGTCTGTATTGTGGGTGAGAGCTCGGATTTCGGGTCCGTGTTTCTGCCCTCTCTCCTCTTTTCCACCCCACACATGACTGACATGGACCTCACGATGATTCCGGCCAGGCGAGGCAGGCAAGCACGGCTCTCAGTGGTCAAGCGAGAAAGAGCAAAGGGACACGGCGGTTGGTTGAGTTGGTGCACATGCCACCAATGACATACATCTCGGAGCCGGTAATGACATCATAATTCCATCTCGATGCAATGGTGTAAGATTTGTCAACTTGCTTATTTCCTAGGTATCCTGTCGCCGGCCCTCACCTCATCAGCCGCGCCTGTCCATTGTGTGCGATTCGCGACATGGGCAATTGGGAAGGTTTGTCGACCGAGGGGGAGGCAGCTGTTTCGCATCCCAGAGAACGCTCCTTCTCCTGGGGGCTAAGGCCAAGGCAAGTGGGCATATTGCAAGTAGTATGCAGGTTGTGTCCGTACCTACCTTACTCAGCTTCAATTCTCACTCCGGAAGGAGCAGCAGATAGCAGCAAGCATGGCAGGACAGGGCAGGGCAGGCAAGGCAAGGTAAGGCCAGGAGACGTCGTTGCCTGCAAAACGCGTACCTACCTACGCGGAACCAACCCATGCTTAGGTTCCCGTCCGTGCCTGCGTCGACTTTTTGCCTCCTGCTGTCGCTTGCTTGCTTGCTTGCTGCCCTGCCCTGCGGTTGATTGTCTGGTTGGGGCTGAGGCGACCAGGGTTGTGGCAGCTGCTGTTGGCTACAAAGACACAAAAATCGAAAAGAGGACAGGCACAGACCAAAAAAAAAAAAAAAAAAAAAAAAAAAAAAAAAAAAAAAAGGGGGGGGGGGAGAAGGTGGAGGAAAAAATCCCGAAAGACACACGCACCCACCTGTACGGCTACCTGCCAGCGGCAGCTGGATACATTAGAAGGAATAGACCAGGATGTTTTCGGATTTGAAAATTCCTAGGTATGTATTCGGCGAGACTCGTCAGCGAAAACCCCCACTTCAGCCCAGAAACCTTAAAAAAAAAAAAAAAAAAAAAAAAAGAGAGAGAGAAAAAAAAAGAGAGAGAAAGACCTTCCCCGGCAAGGTGGGACCGTGTCAACCGTACAGCGTCCCCCCCGGGGTCCGCCCCCTTTGGCAAGCGAGAGACACAAGGAGACGAGACAAGAAACGCCACAATCTCCGTCCCCAGCTCGATGACGATGCGAACGGTATTCTCTCATACCGGCCGCCCTGCCAACCTGCCATGCCCGGCATGTACCTCACTAAGTAGTCGAAGCAAACGGGAAGGAAAGCGAGACAAGAGACGAAAGACGGATGATGTCGACGAAAAGGCCAAACGGCGGCCGGGGGCTGAGAAATCAAAATAAAATCAAGTTTGACTCGAAGCCGGTTTCGGATCAACCCGCCAGTGGTTGATTCAAACCACCAGTGGTCCACTGCCATTCGAAAGGAAGAAGAAGCGTGTCAGGATATTGCCATACAGCCAAGGTAGGAAGGATATCGACATGGTCAGCGGGACCAAGACTATAGGTATGCATACCGTCCACGCAGCAAAGAGATGTGGCCAGCTTGCCCAGCAACTCTCAGAGTCGCATCGCATCGCCCCTCGACTCGACAGAACACTGCGCGTTTTGTTCATGAGGCGTACCTAGGCGGTTGATGGAGATCGATTGGATGTTGGGTGAGGCGGATAAGTGCGTGCGTGCGTGCTGTGCAGTGTGGCCTTATCTGGACTACTGTAGGTATGAGTGTACTCCGTACAGTATTGTAGGTCCTATCGAGTCTGGATACCTACCTTCCTACCTTTCGTACGGCAGTCTTGGATGTCATGCTCTTTGATGAGAGAATGATGGGACCACCATTTCTAAATCAGCACCAACGCTAAGCCAAGCCAGCTCAGATCCCTGTCCCCTGCCTGCTCCTGCTGCGCGGCCCTCGAGCCAGTCGGTACGTACACTTTTTTCCCTTGCCCCCTGCTAGCGTGGAATCGAACGACCCCACCTTCTCTCACCTTTTTTTTTTTTTTTTTTTTCCCTTTCCTTCTTTTCCTTTGGCGAAAGAGAGGGAAGGAACGCCCCCCACTGGAGCAAGCACCGTCCCATCAAACATCTTTCACTGTCCGTCATTCATTCAAACCCACCCCCGGCCTGTTTCCTGTACTGTGCGAGGGTGTCGTTCGCCGCTGGCCGGTGAGCAAGCAAGCAACCACCTTCGCCGTGGGCTTCTGTGGCTTTTCACGCCTCCCTCCTCTCCTCCTTCTCCCCTCCCGCTCAGGCACCTACTTGGCAGTGGCAGGCAGTCTTGACCGAGAAAGGAGGCCCAACAGCCAGCCAGACAGACAGACAGCTGCTCGGGGCCGGAGTGCTTCCTCCTGCTTTCCCATCCCTCCACGCCGTCCGCCCGTAGTCAATTCAACTCAATCCCTCCTCTCCCCCGCCCCTTCGAACCTACTACCGTAAATGAACTGTGAACCTTGACATCTTACCAGCTTGCCCGCTCGATTGCTTGATCTCTTTGGTGTTTCCCCGCCGCCGCGCCCGGCCCAGCTCCCAGCGCCGCCTGTCCTTGCCCTCCCCCGGCCACCTCGTGTTTCAACTGTCCTCTACTTGTCTGTTCTCGGCGCTGACACTGACAATGCGAGGCATACCTACAGTACATAGTACATGCCTGGGCCGGCGGTGGGCATGGGTATTATTGGGTCCTCTGCGGGGAGCTTGTGCTTGAGCATGTATGTAGGTAATGTACGTAGGTACATCGTACTCCCATACTGGCCGCGTACGGATGGATACTACTGCTTGGTGGTTTAGATGTGGATGGATGGGAACGAATGAATGGCCAGGGGGTATCTACCTAAAGTCCATTGCTGATCGACATACATAGTAAGTGGTTTGGATTTTTGACTCTACCGGAACCTCAACGTCCTACGCCCCCTCTCCGCAACCAAGAATCGCGATACCGGAGCAGACGCAACGGTGCCCGGTAGCAGTCTCGTCCCGAAACCGAAGAGGAAGAAATTCCAAAGGGCGGCTTGCCGTTGTTGACATCCGGGGGTGGCGGTCTCTCACCGAGCTTGCTGCTGTCGTGCTCGTCCAGACAGACAGACAGACAGACATGGCATGGCATGCAGCGCTGACCCCGTTCGTTCTTAACCGTGTGTGCCAACCTCCATCCGGTCCGAGGGGAGTCGATAAGGCAGTAAAGCAGACGCGGTGTAGACCGAAGTCGGGCCAAGCAAAGCAAAGCTGGCGGGCCTGCCGCCGCATCCCTCTGCCAAGATGATCAAAGGCCAGCGACGCTGCGCTGCACGCTTGGTTGTTGCGGTGCCATTGCCAATCCAATCCAATGGAGGGGGTGAACTGACTGACTGACTGACTGACTGAATGACTGCAGGCGACGAGCCTTTTTCTGGTACGATACCTACAGTAGAGTATCACCCTTGGTCAGATAGCTTACAGTAGAGAGCACACCGTCGCTCCGTTGCTGGCAGCAAGCAGTGGTGTGCCGTAGGATACCTGCTACTGCGTATGGTGCATAGGTAGGTAAGTAGCCTTTTGGTTAGGTAGTGTAGATGTCGATGGTGGCGGTGGACACGCATGTCTGTCTGGTGGCTGTCGACTTGCATTGATTGTATGCCCAAGGTACATACAAACTTGGGTGAGTACACCTATGTAGGTAGGTAGGTATGGATGATGGTGTGTACGCGGCATTCGGTATTCCCATAACGGGCATCAGCGGCGGCCGTTCCATTGATCTCTTGTCCTATACGGAATACGGCTTCATAGAGACAGACAGACAGATGGATACACGGCAAGTACAGTAGATGCGCCAATACCGTACAGGTAGGTTGAGTTGGTTTCCCAACGCAACCAGTACTGCGAACCAAGTACGAAGTAGTAGTATAGCATCGTCGAGCCCGCCCGGCTTGCCGTCTCCGTGCCACTCACTACGTACCTAGTATACTAGGTACGGATACTGTACTAGTATCCTATCCCGCGCAGGCCGCCTCGTCTCTTCGCTTCCTTCCATTCCGCTCCACCCCCTCCTTCTCTCACGATGCACACCCCTCTTTCACGAACACCCCCTCCCTCTTTCCCCACCTCGGATTACTTGGTGCTCAGGCCACACCCTTGGTGCCCACTACACCCCCCAACCTTCCTCCTGCCACCCACCCCGGCCATCTTTCGTCCTCGCACCTTCCGCCCATCTTCTACTGTAGGTATCTTTCGCCTCCTCAACACATAGCACACACCCCTCGTCACCGACGAGTGGGTCCTCTGGGCCGTGCGTCTTCTCTACTGCTGCCACAGTATCTTTATTTTGTTTTATTTTGCTTTGCTTTCGCCCGTCGTCTGTCTGCACTTGCAGGGATACTCCTGCCCATCAGGTACGTGCTACTGTGACCTTCCGCCGCCTGGAACACTGCTACTGTACGTACCTACTGTAATGTACCTTAGTAGTAGAGCAGCAGCGCTTTCTCTCTGTCCACCCCCCTGGTCCTAGTCGCCTTCGCGCTTGGGGTGGTGTGAGTGTGGTGTGAGTGAGTGATGAGAGAGAGAGAGTGTGTGTGTGTGTCGGTACGTACTCGGTAGCGTGTTGGTGGCGCCGGGACCAGGACTGAACGGCCTGGTCTGGTAGCTTTTTTCCCTCCCACCCTCTTTTTTTGCTGGAAACGGTACCTGCCTGCTGCTGCTTGCTGCTGCCGCTGGTGCTGCACTTGGAAACTCGAGTTGGACGAGGGGGAGCAGTGCAGCGCAGCGCTGGGACTGACTGACTGCGCTCTCACCATTCAAAACCACTGCGTCCCCTCCGGAGCCGCTCACCACCTTACTTGCTCTCTCGCAATCTTTGTGTGCTCCAAACACCAAAGCCAACCACCACCAAACAAACCACCATCAACGACTGACTGACTTCTCAATCCTCCTTCCCGTCGTCACTCGTACACACGTCGTCGTATACATCCCGAACCTTCTGTTTTCCTCCCCAACAAACAACAAAGGAAGACCCACGACACGATCCCGTGCGCACCAAAGAGAGTCATCGACATTGCTCTCTTCTCTCCCAGGCACGGAAGGATTGACCACCGTAGTTCACGCTACTGACCGTCTCCTCTGCTCTGCCTCTTGGACTTGGCTCGACTCAACTCAGACAGGTCCTCGTGTTCCTTCCTAATTCCGAACACCTTCAACCCGCGATCCCCACGAACGCCGCAAGCCACCTTGTCGTGCGTCTCGCTCTCTCTCTCTGGCCTCGCCGAGCCTCGCCCCCATCGGACCCCTTCTTCGAGACATCTCGCCCCCGGTCCCAAACTCGTCATTGCATTCCACCTGCTTCGACGGCATCTCCACGGGACCCTCCTCCCCAGCTACCGACATTCCTCGTCTCCTACCAAACAATAGCTCTCTGGTTTGGCTTTGCACCTGTTGCTGGAATATTGCCAGTGCAAAAAGCCCTTGAGCCGCACTTCGCCTTGTAGGATTTCTCCGTCCATGTAAGTGGTCATCCACGACTCTATCTATACCCAGTCATTTTTTTGTAAAAAAAAAACCCCCCATCCCAGGAATCACACAGGAAGAAAAGATCCAGAAAAAAATCACACCACCTCCGTCATTAATACATCGTTTTCTCATTTCATTTTTCACCATTCAGTCATTTTTCGTTTCCCTTTGCGCGCGTCGCTGCCTGCTTTTCCACCACCCTATTACCCGCGGGGTCTCGTATTCTACGCCACAACCATCATCCGCTCCTTCTTTTTTTCATTGCCTATTTTCCTTGATTCTTCTTTTTTCTTTCCTTTTCTGTTCCCTTGAATTTCATCTTCCATCTATATTCTCCACCAGTTCCCTTAAACCAGCTCCAAAATTTTGGAAGAGAAAAATTAAGCTTCCTATGGCCGCGACCGGACTGACGAGAACTTTCCGATAATACAGAAAGCTTAATTCCTACCAGCAAACCTTTTGTCGCCCTCCGGCCGCTCCGTCCATACCTGTCCTATTTTTTTTAACGCATGAATTGATACCAGTTTGCTTTTTTTTTCTGCACTCCTCCAGAGCCGTTACGGACTCTACAAACACCGTGCCGGGTGCACGAATCCGACCTATAACAAACCTACCTCCTGAACATCAAAGGCACATTCGATATGCCTTATACTCCACCCTCCCATAGCCGGTCGCCCGCGAGCTCCGCACCATCTTCGCCCGACATGAGCCGTCGTTCATCATTCCAGTCCAGCCCGAGACCCTCATTACCAAGATCGGCATCATACCTCACAAAGCACAGAAGGACGCCTGCGGCGGCGGCGATGGATGCCCCTACGAACACCTCCGATCAACCGACACCCCCCGGTACATCAGACGACTTGAAAGGCATGGCAACCAGCAGCAGCGTGCGGCAATCACCACCCCCGTTGACGGACGAGAGAGGTATGCCTAAGGGAGCCATCATCTCCCCTCCAGACTCGGGCAGTGAAGAGGAAGACGTCGCAGAACGGGGCAGGCAGATCGAGAACTTGAAGGAGCTCCAAGAAGCCATCAGCCAGATCCCCGTCCACCGGGAAGCATCGCCTACGCGCTCCAAGCTCGAGCAGCCAGCCCTGGCTCTCATCACCAACGACGACCTTCCCAAAGAGGGCCTGCCCACTAGCTTCAGCACCAGCTCGCTGGATGCCCTCGCCAAGACCGTCGCTCGCCGCGTAAACCACACCAGATCTAGCACCGAGCCCAGAATTGTTTACGAACCAGTCTCTACGACCGGCTCCGAATCCGACTCGGACGGCAACAACCAGGTCGACAGCAAGCCCCCCATGGTGCGCAAGAAGTCGGGCGAACTCGTCCGCCCTGCCCTTCGGCCCGCGTCTGCTCGCCGGAGACCCTCCAGCATGCCCGGCACCCCTACCTTCTCCAAGGCAGTCCACTTCGACTCTCACCTGGAGCACGTGCGCCACTTCCTTCAGGTCGACAGGCCACTCGCTGTCAGCGCTGGGTCTTCGCCGGTCGATAACTACGACAGTGACACCGAGTACCCCTTCCCTGGAGATGAACGTCGCGGCGCCCGCACCCCCCCTTTCGAGTGGGAGATCGTCATGGCCAACCAGCCCGTCGACACCCCTATTCGCAAGTCGCTTCCTGTGCGCCTCGAGAGAGTATGGCTGTCGCCCGACCAGAAGAATCTTTTGGGGTCCGTCGCCGTCGCCAACCTCGCTTTCCAGAAGTCCGTTGCCTGCAGATTCACTCTCGACTACTGGAAGACCACTTCCGAGGTCGCCGCCGAGTACTCGCACGAGCTCCGCCCTCAGGAGGGACCCGTCTCCCAAGACCGCTTCACATTCACCATCAAGCTGTCCGACCTGGCTAACCTCGAGACCAAGACGCTTTTCTTCTGCATCAAGTACACCGTGAACGGCCAGGAATTCTGGGACAACAACAACGGCACCAACTTCCAAGTCGACTTCCGCAAGAAGTACCTCCCCCAGAATGGCAAGCGAGGCCTGCAGGGCGCCGCCAGCCGTCCCGCTCTCCCCCGTAGCAACCGTCGCTCCAGCCCTGCTTCCGCTCCTCGCCCCAAGTCCATGCCCGTCGGTTTCGACGACTTCCCTAGCCAATCCAAGCTCAATTTCGAGCAGCCCATCCACGAGTACCTGGGCGAGTCGGGTCCGACGGGGCTCCGCCTCAAGGTGAACAAGTCGACCGGCAACCTGGCTAGTGATAACCTCCCCAGCCGGCTGTCTGCCCCCAGCGGCCAGGCATTCGCCAACCGCTACGACTTTGGCGCCTCCCTCACTGCTGCCGTCCAGGCCGCAAAGGACACGATGGTCAAGGACCGCAATCCCGATGGTCTCTATATGAAGAGCCACCGCCAGATCCAAGTGCCTGCACAGCAACCGCAGCAACCGCAGCAGCCTCAGCAGACCAAGCCTGCCCCGGCCCCGGCAGCCACTAGAAGCGCTCCCGCCGTTCCCAAGTCTGATGTGCGGCCCACGGTTCCTGGCACCAACTCGCCCAACACCATTCTTGCCTCGTCATCGTACGAGGAACTGGTCAACAAATATTGCTTTGTACGTACTTCTGGTCAACCATCATCGATGCCCGACCCTTTCACCGACTCTCAACCACCGCGTATTCTCAAGCCAAAAAGCATGTACTGACCTTGGCACTCAACAGTTCGGCTCCAAGCAGTCTAGTCCGCAGATTAAGGATGGCACTTTGAGAAGCGGAAAGTTCGACGGAGCTGACGACGGCTTCGCCACCCGAGCTTCCAACAGCACGAGCTCGAGCTCCAACGGCAGCCCAAGCATGGCTCACCAGGCCCAACACGCCGGGCCCGCGCAGCACTACGCCTTCCACATGCGCGACTCCAACCCTTACTTCAGCCACCCCATCATGGGAGCCTACGGCGCGTCTCCCGCCTCGTCTCCTCTCAGCCACGCCACCTTGCAGCAACAACCCGAGCGAGCCGCAAACCAGCGTCCGAGTCAGGCTTTCACCCCAGCGACAATGAGGTCTGCACCCTCCGCGGCTTCGACGGGTGGCTTTCCTTTCGCCGGTACGTCGCCGAATGAATTTCCGTACACCCAGCAACTGCAGGAGCGATTTCCATTCAATACGGAGACTCATGCCGCAACAGCAATTAGGGGTTAATTACGGCGCCTCTCGCTCCCCTCCATAACCGCATCACCTCTGCGGCTTCGTCATTTGACGTCATCTTTCCAATTGTGTTTTTTCCAACCATTGTTTTTCAACGAGAAAATTACAACTCGTGTTTCGGCCAACGGCGTTAATCGGTATTTCGACTCCAATGGCCAGGGACGGCCAAGGCATCGCGGGGCGTTCAAAGAGTTTTTCACATTTCATGGCCCTCGATCCGATTTGACGACGACGCTCCCAGGCATACGATGGGCATGCCGGAGTCAACGGAGGGACGAAAAAAAACAAGCCTTGCTTTTCTCAGTCTTCCTCTTCTTACACTCATATCTGATGAGCACAACGCAGTGTCGAGGGAATGATTCTCCTTTACGGATGATACATAGGAACGAACGGCATACGAGGGAGTTCCTTTAATGCATAATTCGCCCTTGCCTTCTCCACTCTTGCTTGGCCTTCAAAAAGCGGTCATTATCAGCTTGTCGATTCGTCTGGTTTTGTTTTTCCTCCTTGAGTCTGGTTCTTGTGTAAATGGTCAAGGGACCGGAACCTCTAGCACACGACACACGGGGCGGTTCTAAAGGATACGGTTATCATTTGGCTTGTGGGAATGGTTTTGGGTCTCTGGTATCGGGCATGGGAGTTTACAGTACATCGAGCATCCCCCAACATGGGTGCGGCCTCGCGTTGTCTGCTGGTCGACCCTGGCCGCCTTTGGTTGTTTGCGCTGGTCTTGTACCGTGCTGCACTGACCGGGGTCGGTCAAGGTCGATTTGGATGGCAAAAGGCCCATACAGGGATCGGTAAAAGTTGAGGAACTGAGTCTTTTGAAATTGGAAGAACCGACTCGTTCGTGTGTCACAAAGGGTACCGGTTTCATACACTGGGCGTTGGGAAGATGGACCACCCCCTAAGTTGCTTGAGCAGGAAGCGTTCGGCCTGGTTTTGGGCTGGGTTAGTTAAGGGTATAGCATGGGAAGATGGGGAAAAAAGAATAACACCTGCCATTGCTCTCACAACTTTTTGCCCTTGCCACTGTCCAGGTCCACGTGCCACATGGTGATCTCGACCGGCCTTTGATCGTGTTCCTCACTACACACGATGTGCATACCTAGCAGCACGGTATGGTAAAGCTGCGTGTTGGATCGATACCCTTGCAGTCGTCTCGCGGATGATGTCGTCGAGCAGGCGCTTCGTCAAACCTGCTGCTTCGAAAACCGGCTGGCTTATATGACTTGTCTGGTGCGTCTCGAAACCCCGTCTGTATAATGGCAGCTCACAAGGGGGTCCCCACCGACGTATGAATGAATGAATTAACAGCATCCTTATACCAGCTCGGTTCCTCAACACCGGCGTATCGATGAGGGAGGCGGTCTGCTCCGACCCGTTTTCTTCGTCTTTCTTTCCTGCAGCATTCCAGGAAGGGGAGGGTGGCCCAGGTCGATCCATGGCGAAGCGGGTAGCTCCCTATAGTTACTCCCGGATGATTTCATCAACGTCTGCCAGTCAGAGAGCAGCCCCCCACCTTTCGTCTCTGGAGCTCGTCTCTGGCCTCGTTGGAGCGTCTCGCGGTCGGTCAGGGTGACTGAGGTATTGTATACGTGTACGCCAGCCCGTCCACCAGGAATCCCGTATTGACGTCCTCCATCCCCCCCCCCCCCCCCCCGTTCGTTCAATCAATATAAGGACCAGAGAGCGTGCTGCCCGCGGCGATGTTTCCGCCCGTTCCCTCTTTCGGGATGCGTTCTTGGTGATTGCGTGTCCAGCAACGAGCGAGGACTTTGCAAGGACGCACGCACCGACGGGGACGGCGGCGGAGGAGTACTACTCTTTCGTCCGGCCCGTTCCGCGGGCTTGGTGCCTTCGAGAACATCTCCCCCCCTTCTCCTCCTCGCCCCGTCGTGGATGAAGCCAGTGGCCATCCCCCCCC